>JAGDYQ010000142.1:753980-772884 GCA_021962125.1 Bulinus truncatus | reverse complement strand
TGAAACTTTTCTTTGTTAGTGTGTTTGGTCAAATAATATATATTCGTGCATCTTTGTCGTTCTTCCCGGGTTGTACGTTTAACCAACGGTATAATGATATAAATCATGTATCTATTATGTAACAATTGTGTAGCAGAACAAATAGGTCAATATATTTATAACAGGAATCAGAAATTGCTCAGCCTCAATAAATTTATGTCATTAAAACTCTTTACTATTTAAATTATTTTTAACAAAACTGCAACATGCCATGTACTATTAAAACGTTGTTAAAATTATATATTTCTAATTAATAGCTAAACAATCGGTACTAAAATGCACCATTCCAGATATGGAACTGCAAAAAATGTCTTGAGGAAGGGACTCACTGACGTCCCCTCCCAAAACCCCTCCTCTCCATTCGCAAGCTTTCGGCGCTTCGCACCTCCATCTTCGCCCTCCCCCCGAAAATTTCTTCTACCCCACCAGGGGCGGAAGTATGGGGAGGGGTCGGGGAAATGGTTTGTTGTTAGTAAAACCGAAAATGGACAATGCGTATATTTTTCAAGTTCCTGACTATGGGGGTGAACGCGGCAAAATTTGCATAACTTTTATCAGCGAGATGTTAGCGTGGAGCAATTACAAAAATTTTTGTCTCGTGTGATACTATCTTAATAGGGAGCCGGAGCCGTCAAATTTGTGGGAGCCGGAGCCGAAAAAAAATATGGCGGCTCCGCAAGCCTGATTAGGAGTACCATCTATATCTGGCCACAAGCCTAAACCGGAAGTATTCGTTTGCTAAAACAGCGTAAACCGCACAGTATATTGTTTGTTTTAATCGTTTCAGTAAACATAATAAAATAAATATTTTCAATAAGGAAGCCAAAGTCTGGTTAAAAATAAGACAAAATCATAAAAATTTTCGATTAGGTACACAATGCCGCCATGAGCTGTATGGCAAGCGGCCGCAAGCCAAACGGGGAGGTTATAAAATAAAAAAAATCCAAAAAAAAAAAAGTTTTTTTAAACATTATCTACAGTACCGTACCCAGGATTTTTTTTTTGGGGGGGGGGTAATATTTGTCAATTTTTTTCTATGAGTTACTATCAGCAATAACATTAGGGGGGGTGGGCTGCAGCCCCCCAGCCCCCCCACCCCTGGGTACGGCCTTGATTATCTATATATGTTCCAAATATCATGAAACGTATAAAAAACATTTTACTGTGTATAGTGCTTCCGTCGATCGCGTCGGCCGTATTACGCTGCGTATTGCACCCACGTCGTCTGTATTTCGCGGCGCATTGCACCCGCCCCGCGTTGACCGTATTAGACGGTATTACTTAGCCAAAGATGGCCGCCGCTGATGCAGTCAGTACACGACGAAATACGTGGCCGATGCGGACGACGGGCAAATTAGTATGACCGGTTAATTACAAGTAAAAACCTTTGAAAACATTATTAAAAATACACCTACTAGCAATCAGTAAGCTTGAGCAACAAAAGGAACATACATTTTCAAGTAATCGGGCATTAATGGTACGCGTAATTTTGGCGTAACTTACGCGTAAATTACGCGTAATTTACGCGTAAATTACGCGCGCCAATCTTACGCGTAATTTTCGAACCCTACTTGTAATATGCAAATCATTTTTCAAAGCTTTTGAGAATGATTCAGTTTTAACCTAGTGCTAAATTAAATTCCATTGATTTAAAAATCATTTTTAGCCCTCATGGAGTTAGTGTACTTATATCTATTCCTAAACTTGCCAAAGCATTTATAAGGAGTATTGAAACAGTTCGTACATGTAAATTCTTATCTGTCTTATATTGAAACATGTTACATTGAGTTTGTTTTTTTCGACTGATATTTTATTTAATAAATGTTCGAAAAATTCATTAAAAAAAGTACTTAAGCACAAATAATTTTGAAAAAAAAGAAACAGTTTAATTTTTTTTTGTGGTCAATTTGTAACTTAAAGAACAATAGTTGTAACTAAAAATTTAACATTTTTTATTTAAGTTTCAAACAAGTTAAAGTTAAACCAAAAAACATTAGTTATTTGTCCTTGCGTTTATACTGTTTGATATTAATATCCATCATTTTGTACTTTGGATGTTTCTCAGTAAAACACATATTTACTAAAAATTCATCAGCAGTTAAAAACATCTCAGCAGTCAGTTCTCAATTTATGTCGGAAATACGTTTTAAAGAAATGAAACACACACATTGAACTTGGGAAACTGGCTGTACATGGTTACAGGATTGGTTAATTATGTATCATTGACCAAGCTATGGACGGACTTTGATAGCATAATCTTAACAGCATTATGCCTCATAGATACAAGAAGGAAACATACATAGTCAGTTGACATGGAGCCTATATAGTCCATGTACTACTTAAAACTCCATCCAGAATTCGTTTCAGCTCGCCTAGATCCAGATATTTACTATGAGCTGGACAGTACACTGTGTGGAACCAGATAGTTGTTACAACAATGATACTATGTTGTAGTGTATGCATTTCAGACATATAATTATGTTGCAACAGTGATAGCTAGTTTGCTGTGTATGCCACTGAGATATACGTATATTTCCGATGCTTGTTAAATAATATGATGTTTAACCTTCATGTCTCATACAGCCATGTATGCTGTAGAATATCTCCCAAGTCAAGCCTTTGAATAAAGAACATTCATTGAATTTTCTCTACTCACTGGGTCTAGAACTATTTTGTTCTTTCCTTCACCACATGAGACTCTCCCTAGCACCACACTACGGTCAGAACACCAATATGGTGGAGTTGCTACTAGTAAACAGATCTCTGACCTATGAAATGTAATCACATGACGTGTAGAGTTTAAATTGATGTGTCTTGATCACAATTAAAGCCAAAATGTCCAAGGTTGCAGTATTAAGGAAGTGGTGTCTGACAAAATGATAGCACCAAAGTTGAAGTGAATAGATTTCAACTAATCGAGTACTGTTGTACAAACTGCTAGTGTCAGTCACCAGTACTCACAACCGGTCACTAGTACTCACAATCAGTCACTAAAACTCACAATCAGTCACCAGTACTCACAATCAGTCACCTGTACTCACAAACAGTCACCAGTACTCACAATCAGTCCCCAGTACCCACAATAAGTCCCCAGTACTCACAATCAGTTACCAGTACTTACAGTCACCAGTATTCACAATCAGTCCCCAGTACCCACAATCAGTCACCAGTACTCACAATCAGTCACCAGTACCTACAATCACTCACCAGCACTCACAATCAGTCACCAGCACTCAGAATCAGTCACCAGTACTCACAATCAGTCTCCAGTACCCACAATCACTCACCAGTTCTCACAATCAGTCACCAGTACCCACAATCACTCACCAATTCTCACAATCAGTCACCAGTACTCACAATCAGATACCAGTACTCACAATCACTCACCAGTACTTTCTACCAGTTGAAGAGCCAGAGTACACTTTTTAAATAGAATTAAGTTTATCTCACCTAGAAACATAAACTTTGTGGAACTAAATCAGTTTTAGTTAAGATGTTGGGGTGTTAAACAATTTAAAGGTGTCATACCAGTCTGCTGGCACTAGGCGAAACAATGAAGGCTTTTGGTAGTACAAGTGCATATAGGCGGTCTGGTCATCGTCAACGACCCCAGCATCCATCCATCTTTGCATGAGCTTCACCTGCAGGGCATAGAGCTCAACCAGGGGTTTGACCCCGCCGGCGAAGAACCCGCCAGGGATGACGTTCACGCTCAGCTTGTGAAGAATGTCTTTTTTCTCTTCCATTGCCTTGGCCCCTGGCTGCCGCTCCAAGAAAGTCACCTTGTGGGCATGCTCAAACAGATCTCTGGGTATCCAGACTCCGTTGGGAGGATAAATGTCAAGGCCGTGACCGTATCCTCCGTCCAGCCAGATGAAGAATGAAGTTTTGAATGGATTATTAGTGATTGTGCTGTAAATAGAAAATAGTTCTATATGAATGTAATCTATAAGAAGGTCTTCAATGGATTATAATCTGTCTGTTCCCTTATAACTCAAGATCGAGACAACCAAATAACGTGAAATTTGTTACACATACACATAACTACATGGGGAAGGTTATAGGACAGGTTTCGTTTCATCTCGATGGGTAGTTTAATTGTAATAAATTATTTTTATTTTAGTATTTTACTATATTAAAGTAATCTCGACGGCGCCATAAATAAAATTCCTCTATGACGTCATTTCCCGATGATCGAATAGAACTTGCGCGCTGGTGCTCTATCGTGCCTTTGAGATGCAAAGAATTGTTGATGTTTTTTCATGCTCCCTGATTTGTACAGTTTGAGGAAGGTAAATGAATGAAGAAGGATTTTAGAAGAAGTGTGAGGCCATAATATATATATATATATATATATATATATATATATATAGAGAGAGAGAGAGAGAGAGAGAGGGAGGGAGAGAGAGAGATAAAGCGAGAGAGAGGGGAAATAGAGAGGAAGGATGGTTGGAGGGAGGAGGAGGGAGGGAGAGGGGGAGAGAAGGGGTGAGAGAGATAGAAGGAGATGAGAGAGGGAGGGAGAGAGGGAGAGAGAAAGGGAGAGGGAAGGAAAAAGAAAGGGAAGGGAGGGAGGGAGTAGGGAGGAAGAAAGAGAGGGGAGGGAGGGAGAGAGAGGGTGGGAGAGAGGGAGGGATAGAGAGATAAAGAGAGAGGGGGGCAGGGAGGGAGAGAGAGGAATTTAGGGAGGTAGGAAGGGGGAGGGAGGTAGAAGAAGGGAGAGGGAGAGAGAGGGGGATGGAAGTGGGAGGGATGGAGAAAGGAGGGAGGGAAGGAGAGAGGGAGAGAGATGATGGGAGAAATGGGAGGGATGAGAGATAAAGTGAGAGGGGGCAGGGAGGGAGAGTGAGGGAAGGAGGAAAGGGGAGAGAGGGAACGAGGGGGATGGAAAGGGGGGAGAGAAGGGGGTGGAGAGGGGGAGAGAAGGAGATGGGAGAGGGAGAGAGAGAGGAAGGGAGAGAGGGGGTAGGGAGAAAACAAAAGGTAAACAGAAAACCTTATTTTAAACCCGGGCAAAGCCGGGTACTTGCAACTAGTTGTCTATAAACATGAAAAAACAAAACAAATAGTTTTGTGTGAATCTATAGCATAAACTAACATTAGCACAATTTAAGAAAACTATGCAAATTTGTTCTTTGTAGTAATAAAGTAGTGAATTAGGCGGCCATCTTTAAATGGGCTCTAAATATTATTTTGGGGAAGTCAAGGAGTTTGGGCGTTGTGCTTTAGGGAATTTTACAATTTTAAAAAATAAAGTAGAACTGCGATTATAGAAGAAGCAAAATTGTTATGTGTAGATATAGAGTAACGATCATAATTTATTTGATTTTTAAACAATAAATCAAGATTCTACCGTATTTTGTCAAAGTTATTTTTTAAAATCACTCCGGCCATTGAAATTGTTTGTCAGTATCACGCTGTAATGCTATTGCAGCTTCTTAATTGATTTTGGTTTTAATTGATTTAGTAAAACTATTAACGTTGGTTAAATTTTAATATGTTGTTTCTCTCACAGTCGCAGTGTAAACTTTTCAAATCTTGCAACAAAATTTTTCACCACAGTTACACAGAAACTATCGCTTGATTAAAATCTCTAGCTTATCACTTGATTAAAATCTCTAGCTTATCCTTGCTTATAACTTGAACACTAATGTTTCTAGGATAGCGCTATGATCTCCCTTTAAAGAAAAAAAAAGTAGCCAGTGAATTGGAAATAGAAAAAAAAAACAACTTCCACCAGGATTGATCATGCTCGGTTATTTTGTAAATGTACATATAGAGATAATGGTATGAACCAGTGTTTCCCAAACTTTCAACATCTGTGTACCCTCTTTATTATTTTCGTAATATTGAGTACCCATTGTAAAAAAACAACAACAACACACACACAGATACACACACACACACACACACATACACACACATATATATATATATATATATATATATATATATATTCACGGTCCCCCTCATTGCATTTTTTTTTGCTTTAGTTGTGCATGTTTACCAGTGGTTCTCAGCCAGGTGCAGCGCGAACCCCCGCCAAACTCTTTGGGGAACACTGGTATAAACCATGCTCATATACATACTGGAATAAACCATGCCCATATAGATACTGGTATAAACCATGCCCATATAGATACTGGTATAAACCATGCCCATATAGATACTGGTATAAACCATGCCCATATACATACTTGAATAAACCATGCCCATATAGATACTGGTATAAACCATGCCCACATAGATACTGGTATAAACCATGCCCACATAGATACTGGTATAAACAATGCCCATATAGATACTGGTATAAACAATGCCATACTTAAAACTAGAAACAAATATTACTTTCATGTTATGGTTGAATAGATGGCTGACCTGTTCATGAAGTAAAGTTTGGACAACTGGACAATATCATACTCAGGGATGTAAGATTCACAAAGTCTTTTAGCGACCAGCTCGTTATCTTTCTTATACTCTGGACTGTTCATTATCTCCGCCATTCTGTCTCTATACCTGATGAGTCACACACAGTAAGATAAACATAAAAATTGGTGTAAACATCTTTATCGATAGCAGCAGTAAACTGTGCTCTTTATTTGAAGTAAATAATGGTTTAAAAAGTAATTAGTTTATTGGGTCAGTCAGTTGTGGGGCTGATTGTCTCAGAGATTAATGACATTTGCCAGTCAGCTGTGGAGCTGATTGTCTCAGAGATTAATGACGTTTGCCAGTCAGTTGTGGGGTTGATTGTCTCAGAGATTAATGACACTTCCCAGTCAGTTGTGGGGTTGATTGTCTCAGAGATTAATGACATTTGCCAGTCAGCTGTTGGGTTGATTGTCTCAGAGATTAATGACATTTGCCAGTCAGCTGTTGGGTTGATTGTCTCAGAGAATAGTGCACATTTTTCCTCGGCTATACCAAATACTAGACCTAACCAACTGACATACTAGCTCATAAAAGCACATGACGAAAGGGAGACCCCAGAAAATGAAACCTGACCAGGAATTATGATTGTTCTTTCAGTGTATGAAAACCTTTTTAAATCGATTAAACCTTTTTTGTTTATTGATTAAACGTTATCTTTTTATTGATGTAACTTTTTCCCAACCCTAACAGGGCCCATAACGAATGCTCGTCATGTCGTCCTGGGCCAGCAAGTCCCTGACATGACCTATTTACATATTTTACTACGATGCCTCATCTTCACCATCTTCAGTCGTTACATCTTTTATGTCTTTCATCACTACATGTTCCGCCTAATACCCCCAGGCAGGGCCATTTTTAAGTGTTCAGAGGCCCGAAGCAGAATATTTTAGATACATAAGAGGCAAACGTACATGATGGGGCCCTGAAATCGTCTGGTTTAATATGGAAAATGTTGCAAGTAATGGAAATGATGACAGTGTGTGCCCACCCCCTAGGGTAACGACTTGGAAATAGTGCACTCTGCCAGTTGGTGCCCTAGGCTTACGAATTGGAAATGTTGTACTCTGCCAGTGGCTGCCTTAGGCTAACGAATTGGAAATGGTGTACTCTGCCAGTTGGTGCCCTAGGTTAACGACCTGGAAATGGTGTACTCTGCCAGTGGCTACCCTAGGCTAACGAATTGGAAATGGTGTACTCTGCCAGTGGCTGCCCTAGGCTAACGAATTGGAAATGGTGTACTCTGCCGGTGTCTGCCCTAGGCTAACGAATTGGAAATGGTGTACTCTGCCAGTGGCTGCCCTAGGCTAACGAATTGGAAATGGTGTACTCTGCCAGTGGCTGCCCTAGGCTAACGAATTGGAAATGGTGTACTCTGACAGTGGGTGCCCCAGTCTAACGAATTGGAAATGGTGTACTCTGCCAGTGGCTGCCCTAGGCTAACGAATTGGAAATGGTGTACTCTGCCAGTGGCTGCCCTAGGCTAACGAATTGGAAATGGTGTACTCTGCCAGTGGCTGCCCTAGGCTAACGAATTGGAAATGGTGTACTCTGACAGTGGGTGCCCCAGTCTAACGAATTGGAAATGGTGTACTCTGCCAGTGGCTGCCCAAGGCTAACGAATTGGTTTTGTATATCTAACGAAACGGCTATGGAGGTGAGCTGCTAGAACGGTCCAATATCATGCTAACCCCCCCCCCTTATTTCCACCTTTCCTATGGATGTTATAAAACGTTTTATTAAAGCTATCTTGAAATGGACTGGCAAAACTTTAAAATGCAGCAGTGCACAGTAGGGTGATAACAAAAAAAAATTATGAAACCACAGTCAATCGAGGAACTTTTATGTGTCATTTAAGAATATCAATTGCATTTTAAATTTTTTTGAAAAAAGTTCCCCCACCTCCCCATTTTTCGGAAGAAAAATGTTAATTTTTTTTTTTTTTCAAAAAAGGACATGTTTTTTTTAGCTTAATTAAAAAGAGTATTAATAATAACTAATCAACTTTTATTAACAAATAAGATACAGAACAGTTAGTAATATGTACAGAATGTACAAGAAATGTTCAAAACATATTTTGTCCTATGAACTTCAGATTCAGAAATTCAATTTTTCTCGATTTCGCATGAAGTTCCGCCATCAGTTTCACAGCACGTTCAGCAATTTGGTTAGATCTGGGAGTGTCAATTAATGACTTCTCGGCTGAACAATGGGTCTTTAAACACTTAATTGTCTTCTTGCTTTTTATCTTGATGAGTGAGGTAAACAGTTCATTGAAGGACGCTTCATTGTAGTGTTGCGAATCGAACCAAGCATTTGCCCATTCGTAGCAGATGAAGTTGCAGGCAGAAGCGATAATACTGCGCCACTCTGGTATCAGAAATAATGCTATAACAGTAAATATTGCACGTGAGTTCCATCTTGCCTGGTGTAAATTTGGTAATTTATTCCAGCTGATGTGAGGCCAATGTGGGTTCTCGCCTGTGCTAACATCTTTTGTCGCAAGAAGCGGTAATCAGCTTGAAGAGTGACATGGTTTTGTGTTAATTTACCCATGAAGGAATAGTTGAGTTCTTGTTTGCTCGTTGGCTCTTGAATAAGAAAATTCATGACATGTTTCAGAAGTAGGTCGAGTACATGGTGCTGACAGTCAATATATTGTGGCTTCTGAAAGACATCATCCTGTATGAGCTTTACAATCCCGTGCAAATGGTCAGTATTTCTTCGGTCGTGTTGCATATTAACATACAAATATTTTCTCAAGCATCATATTCATCTATTAGCTGATGTAGTTCATCGTGAATGGCCGCGGCAGAACCACTCTCACATTTGAGAATACCGAGTTTGATTTCAGTTGTCATCTTTTTCAGCAAACCTACTTGATTCTATTCCCCATGCACTCTTTTACCATCAAACTGGAGACAATAGGGGTCTTTGCTTTGAAGTTTTTGAACAATTTTAGTTTTCATTTTCCGTCCTTCAGAGATTACTGTTTCCAGACACCCGCCTGACTTGGAACCGGCAAATCATGACCCTGTTCAGCAATGGTTGCAAGAACGTCATGTGCTTTATGTGTGGAAATGTTTTTCAGTACTAGTAAACCCGCCACTCTAGTGCTTGCTCTTTGGTATTTTGGTTTGCATTCAGAAGATGACGTTTAAGAAATAATTGGCCACTCGGGTGAAGAAGCAGAGGTTTCAGAATCCGAAGATTTTGAGACAATTGTATGTTTTTGTGTAGGTTTTGAGACATTGTATGTTTTTGTGTAGGTTTTGAGACAGTCGTGTGTGTTTGTGTAGTTTATGAGACAGTCGTGTTTGTTTGTGTAGGTTTTGAGACAGTTGTATGTGTTTATGTAGGTTTTGAGACAGTTGTATGTGTTTGTGCAGGTTGTGAGACAGTTATATGTGTTTTTGTAGGTTGTGATTGAGAAAAGCTGGCTTAAGATTGAGTTTTTGATAGTCGGATTCATTTTCTTGGGTGGAATGATTCCAAAGGGGCTTGTTTAACAATTGAATAACCAATCTTTCCTCCACTGTTAACTTGCCTCTGGTAGAGCTCTTTATCCTCTGTGCTTTTCCATTCTCCATTAACGTTGGTGACATCAAAAAACTGAGAAAGTGTTATCAGATGGTTTCTTTTTGTTTTTGTCATATAAATCAATTAGACCATTGAGTTTCATTCTGATTAGTGTGCTGGATAATAGTGGAAAGTCTTGAATTTCCCTCCAGAGCAATTCTATATCAGTAATCATAATTTTGATTCGATCCAGTCGCTGTTTCTGGCTATTGAACAGAAAAGTGAAGTTTCCAAGAATTTGACGGTTTGTCGGCATCCATGTGAGATTGATTAGCTTTTCAACAGATAGAATTCTTAGATACCTTTTCTGTTTAGAAGATGAGGGATGATGAGTATAGTTAATGCCTTGTTTATAAACAAATGGAAACAGACGACTGAAATGTGCTTAAAAGCAGTCTAGAAAGTCTTATATAATAATTCAAGGTGAAATCGAAACCGAGCGTCAAACTGCGCGATAAGAGAAAACAAAAATTAAAAGGTGGGGGAACTTTTTTCAATTTAAAAAAAAAATTAATGTTGCCACTGTCATCTACATAGAATTGTTCCTCGAATGTAAGGGGTTTCAGTTTCGTTACGAAAAAAAAAATGAAAATAGTTATCACCCTAGTGCGCAGCCATCTTGAACTATTTATTTCATGCTGGCCGTGAGCAGTGGCAGACTCCCCCTCAATTATCTCCCTTATCTTTACGTGTTCCATGACCCATTCCCTCCCATGGTAACGGGTTAATGTAAACTTTTCACCCTTGCCCTTTCCATCACGACCAATGATTGTCTTATCTGAACACGGCAAGATTTGTTAATATTACGTCAGACTAATTCTAAAAAAAAAAGAAAACAAAAGATCGTTTAATTTCTTTGTTCAGTTGTAGTATTTGGCCTTTTAAAAATAAAAAAAAAAATAAAAGTAAAAAAAGACATTTTCAAACAATTGATCTGAATTTTTCACCTAAGAAGAAAAAAATAAAATCCATTTTTGCAAGTTCTGATAAAAATGTCGATAAGGAGATGCAAATCTCAGGACATGTAAATCTCAGTACATGTAAATCTCAGGACATGTAAATCGTGTTCAACTTTGGAAAAAATGTTCAACAATCAAATATTACGTTTTGTATTTGTTATTTAACCCAAGTTAATGTGCTACAATTAACATGGACATTTCTTTTGTATTTAGGTATTTTTTTTTACACCTGACATGCAGAGCAGGTCTTTGTTAGTAGGTCTTTGGGGGACATAGGCATAGACCTCTAGAGATATTTCGGAGATCTTAAGCTAAAGTAGCTTTAAAAAGCACTAGATTAAAAAAAAAGTTGGAAGGGGCCCCTTAGACAGTCGGGGGCCTGAGAAGTCGGGGCCTAGGTAGTAGAGGCCCTTGTTAGTAACATATACATTAGAACGGCTCTGCCGACATGTATATTGTGATTTATCTTAAATAGTGTTTATTTATGTTATTTTATATCTGACATGTATATTGTGATTTATCTAAAACGGTGTTTATGTTATTTTATACCTGAGATTTATAAGTTAACTGGACCTCGCTTGTAATATGTTATTTTATATCTGACATGTATATGTTAAATGAGCCTCACATTAATATGCTATGTTATATCTTACATTTATATGTTAATTGGACCTCACCTGTAATATGTTATATCTGAGATTTATATGTTAACTGGACCTCACCTGTAATATGTTATATCTGAGATTTATATGTTAATTGGACCTCACCTGTAATATGTAATAACTGAAATTTATATGTTAACTGGACCTCACCTGTAATATGGTAATTGTTTGATGTCCATGATGACCACTCGTGTCCTGCCCTCTCGCCCCCGCCTCATCCAGTCAATGAAAGGCTTGGCCTTGAGGTCCACAAACACCACCAGGTTGACGTCCAGTCGCAACATCCTCTGCATGTACAGCAGGTATGTATTGTAGGGCCTTGACTGCCGGCCCCAGCTGCCTCGCCCAATGTCCAGCATGGCCGTTACCAGTGTAAAATTGTACAGCCCTATTGAAAATAAACAACAAAAAATCAATTTATTATTGATCTCTAACATAGCGTTGCCAAAGTTGTTAAGTCCTTTAGATGATAAACTTAGAAATCAAGTCTCCAAAGTAAAGTTACGTCCTTTAGATGATAAACCAGTTCCGAACCTAGGGATTCGGGGGCCCGGGGGACTTGGCCTCTTTGGCCCCCCCCCTGCATTTTGAAATTCGACACCATGACATAAAATAATGTACTTAATATTTGATGACGAACAATTTTGGGGGGCCCCCTCAAGCTGTGGCCCGGGGGAGGGACTTTCGAATTTGGACCCACCTACCCCCACCCTAGGTACGCCTCTGTGATAAACTTACATATCAAGTCTCTAAAGTAAAGTTGTTAAGTTTTTTAGATGATAAAAAGATATGTAGAAATAAGTAATATTTTCCCCTCAATCTGTTTAAACATTTATTGATTTTGTTTATTTAGCTGTAAACAAATAATTAACGGCCACATGAAGGGTATTGGGAAATGGGTGGGGGAGAGAGGGGTTTTATAGGCTGGGCATTATCGAGTTTTTTCCCCAAGGTTTTAAATCGATTCCGAAACTGATATAGTTCCCGATTCGATACACTCAAATACTTATTGATTATTTCAACGAGAAACGTGCGTAGATTGAACAAAGAAATAATCTGGTCAAAAACTAAAGGAAATGATGGAGGAAGGGGAATGAGGGTTAAGGTGACGATTCAAGGTCAGCAGCGCCACAGTTCAAGAGAAGCAATAAAGATTTATCAATCTCATATCGCATTGTTATGTCTAGTCATTAATGTCCGAATTTTACGACTAGTCATTAATGTCCGGATTTTACGACTAGTCATTAATGTCCGGATTTTACGACTAGTCATTAATGTCCGGATTTTACGAGCTTTTAAATCATACAAAAGTTGTTGTTTTATTTTCTTCCCTTGGTGTTAGGTGTTCTGTCGGTGTAGGTGTTCTGTCGGTGTTAGGTGTTCTGTCGGTGTTAGGCGTTCTGTCGGTGGTAATAATATAAGTCGATGATCTGTCGGTGGTGATAATATAAGTCGATGTTCTGTCGGTGGTGATAATATAAGTCGATGTTCTGTCAGTGGTGATAATATAAGTTGATGTTCTGTCGACGGTGATAATATAAGTTGATGTTCTGTCGGTGGTGATAATATAAGTTGATGATCTGCACCCCCCCCCCACGTTTTAAGTGTTCCGTCGGTGGTGATAAGTCGATGTTCTGTCGGTGGTGATAATTTAAGTCGATGTTCTGTCGGTGGTGATAATATAAGTCGATGTTCTGTCGGTGGTGATAATATTAGTCGATGTTCTGTCGGTGGTGATAATTTAAGTCGATGTTCTGTGGGTGGTGATAATATAAGTCGATGTTCTGTCGGTGGTGATAATATAAGTCGATGTTCTGCCGGTGGTGATAATATAAGTCGATGTTCTGTCGGTGGTGATAATATTAGTCGATGTTCTGTCGGTGGTGATAATTTAAGTCGATGTTCTGTCGGTGGTGATAATATAAGTCGATGTTCTGTCGGTGGTGATAATATAAGTCGATGTTCTGTGGGTGGTGATAGTATAAGTCGATGTTCTGTCGGTGGTGATAATTTAAGTCGATGTTCTGTCGACGGTGATAATTAGGGAGCGACCGATATGCCTTTTTACCGATAGTCGATACCGATATTTTTCTCCAGCATTTTTACCGATACCGATATTTTTTTTTAATCAACAACAATGCCCAACACGTGTTTTTCTCGTGCTGTAGTCCAAATCTAATGACGTATGTCAACCCATGTTCACCCCTTCCCTGTCATATTTCGTAGCACTTCGCCCACACGTGTCTTGTCCCCCCCCCCCAACTTCCCATCCCAAAAAAAAATACACACAGATGTTCATTAATTGTATCATTCAAGGTCGTACATTAGAATTTAGAAATGCCAAACCTATTGTTTCAAGGTCATATCGCTGATGCAATTTTTGTGGACGTGACAATTTCTGTGTACGGGATTTTTTTCCTTTTATTTTAAATCTTGTCTGATCTGGTTATAGAATTGGGTTATTTACGGATTTTTTTTATGCAACTCAGTTGTTAAAAAAACAATGTATCGGCAGCCAAAAAAAGGCCGGTCCGATAGTTAACCAATAGTGCCAGCCCCGTAGCCAGGGGGGGGGCACTGGGGGCCATGCCCCCCACTTAAAAAAAGAAGAAAACGAGGAAAACATAAAGAAAAAGTAAAGGTGCCCCCTTGTTGGGTATTGGTGCCCCCTGCTTATTTTGACCTGGCTACGGGCCTGCATAGTGCCAATATCGGTTCGACTATCGGTCGCTCATTACAAAAATCGGTCGATCCGATATTAACCGATAGTGCCGATATCGGCCCGATACCGATACCGATCCGATTATCGGTCGCTCCCTAGTGATAATATTAGTCAAAGTTCTGTCGACGGTGATAATATAAGTCAATGTTCTGTCGGTGGTGATAATATAAGTCGATGTTCTCCCCTCCCACGTTTTAAGTGTTCTGTCGGTGGATGTGGACACTAGACGGAGGATGGGGACACTATACTGTGGATGAGGACATTCGACTGTGGATGGGGACACTAGACGGTGGATGTGGACACTAGACGGTGGATGTGGACACTATACTGTGGATGAGGACATTCGACTGTGGATGGGGACACTAGACGGTGGATGTGGACACTAGACGGTGGATGTGGACATTAGACGATGGATGGGGACACGACGGTAGATGGGGACACTATACTGTGGATGAGGACATTCGACTGTGGATGGGGACACTAGACTGTGGATGTGGAAACTCGATGGTGGATGTGAACACTAGACGGTAGATGTGGACACTAGATGGTGGATGGGGACACTATACTGTGGATTAAACACTAGATAACTAGGACAATACTTGATACATTACATGTTAGGGATGAGTTGTTTATCTTTAGATCCAAAACAAAACTTTTGTAGTGTGATCCCTTTTCACATTAAATCATAAATCAAAAGCTGCATGGACACATGGGTCACAAGAAGGGTCCACATAATGGGGCTTGCAGAGCCCTCCTCACACCGAAAAAGTCCTCAACATTTTAGATCGCCTTTCTTGAATTCTAAATATAGCCTTGCTTATAATAAGTAATAAGTTCTAGCAACCTCGTTGAACCTCCAAATCAATGGGCATCCAACATCAATGAGCCTCCAAATCAATGGGCATCCAACATCAATAGGCATCCAACATCAATGGGCAACCAACATCAATGGGCATCCAACATCAATGAGCCTCCAACATCAATGAGCCTCCAACATCAATGGGCCTCCAACATCAATGAGCCGCCAACATCAATGAGCCTCCAACATCAATGGGCATCCAACATCAATGGGCATCCAACATCAATGGACATCGAACATCAATGGGCATCCACCATCAATGGGCATCCAACATCAATGAGCCTCCAATATCAATGGGCATCCACCATCAATGGGCATCCACCATCAATGGGCATCCAACATCAATGGGTATCCAATTTCAATGCACCTGCAACATCAATGGGCATCCAACATCAATGGGCATCCAACATCAATGGGCATCCAACATCAATGAGCCTCCAACATCAATGAGCTTCCAACATCAATGAGCATCCAAAATCAGTGAGCCTCCAACATCAATGGGCATCCAACATCAATGGGCCTCCAACATCAATAAGCCTCCAATTTCAATGAGCATCCAACATCAATGGGCGTCCAACATCAATGCACCTCCAAAATCAATGGGCATCCAACATCAATGGGCATCAAACATCAATGGGCATCCAATATCAATGGGCATCCAACATCATTGGGCATCGAACATCAATGGGCATCCAACATCAATGGGCCTCCAACATCAATGGGCATCCAACATCAATGGGCCTCCAACATCAATGGGCATCAAAACATCATTGAGCCTCTAACATCAATGAGCTTCCAATATCAATGGGCATCCACCATCAATGGGTATCCAACATCAATGGGTATCCAATTTCAATGCACCTGCAACATCAATGGGCATCTTACATCATTGGGAATCCAACATCAATGGGCCTCCAACATCAATGAGCTTCTAACATCAATGAGCATCCAACATCGATGGGCATCTAACATCAATGAGCCTCCAACATCAATGAGCATCCAACATCAATGAGCATCCAACATCAGTGAGCCTCCAACATCAATGGGCATCCAACATCAATGGGCATCAAACATCAATGGGCATCCAATATCAATGGGCATCCAACATCATTGGGCATCGAACATCAATGGGCATCCAACATCAATGGACCTCCAACATCAATGGGCATCCAACATCAATGGGCATCAAAACATCATTGAGCCTCTAACATCAATGAGCTTCCAATATCAATGGGCATCCACCATCAATGGGTATCCAACATCAATGGGTATCCAATTTCAATGCACCTGCAACATCAATGGGCATCTTACATCATTGGGAATCCAACATCAATGGGCCTCCAACATCAATGAGCTTCTAACATCAATGAGCATCCAACATCGATGGGCATCTAACATCAATGAGCCTCCAACATCAATGAGCATCCAACATCAGTGAGCCTCCAACATCAATGGGCATCCAACATCAATGGGCATCAAACATCAATGGGCATCCAATATCAATGGGCATCCAACATCATTGGGCATCGAACATTAATGGGCATCCAACATCAATGGACCTCCAACATCAATGGGCATCCAACATCAATGGGCATCAAAACATCATTGAGCCTCTAACATCAATGAGCTTCCAATATCAATGGGCATCCACCATCAATGGGTATCCAACATCAATGGGTATCCAATTTCAATGCACCTGCAACATCAATGGGCATCTTACATCATTGGGAATCCAACATCAATGGGCCTCCAACATCAATGAGCTTCTAACATCAATGAGCATCCAACATCGATGGGCATCTAACATCAATGAGCCTCCAACATCAATGAGCATCCAACATCAATGAGCATCCAACATCAGTGAGCCTCCAACATCAATGGGCATCCAACATCAATGGGCATCCAACATAAATGGGCATCAAAACATCATTGAGCCTCTAACATCAATGAGCTTCCAATATCAATGGGCATCCACCATCAATGGGTATCCAACATCAATGGGTATCCAATTTCAATGCACCTGCAACATCAATGGGCATCTTACATCATTAAGAATCCAACATCAATGAGCATCCAACATCAATGAGCATCCAACATCAATGGGCATCCAACATCAATAGGTATCCAATATCAATGGGCCTCCAACATCAATGAGCCTCCAATTTCAATGAGCATCCAACATCAATGGGCATCCAACATCACTGCACCTCCAAAATCAATGGACATCCAACATCATTGGACATCGATCATCAATGGGCATCCAACATCAATGGGCATCCACCATCAATTGGCATCCAACAACAATAGGCATCCAACATCAATGGACATCCAACATCAATGGGCAACCAACATCAATGAGCCTCCAACATCAATGAGCCTCCAACAGCAATGGGCATCCAACATCAATGAGCATCCAACATCAATGAGCCTCCAACATCAATGAGCATCCAACATCAATGGGCGTCGAACATCAATGGGCATCCAACATCAATGGGCATCGAACATCAATAGGCCTCCAACATCAATGGGTCTCCAACATCAATGGGCATCTAACATTAATGAGCCTCCAATATCAATGGGCATCCAACATCAATGGGCATCCAACATCAATGGGCGTCCAACATCAATGCACCTCCAAAATCAATTGGCATCCAACATCAATGGGCATCAAACATCAATGGGCATCCAATATCAATGGGCATCCAACATCATTGGGCATCGAACATCAATGGGCATCCAACATCAATGGGCCTCCAACATCAATGGGCATCCAACATCAATGGGCCTCCAACATCAATGGGCATCAAAACATCATTGAGCCTCTAACATCAATGAGCTTCCAATATCAATGGGCATCCACCATCAATGGGTATCCAACATCAATGGGTATCCAATTTCAATGCACCTGCAACATCAATGGGCATCTTACATCATTGGGAATCCAACATCAATGGGCCTCCAACATCAATGAGCTTCAAACATCAATGAGCATCCAACATCCATGGGCATCTAACATCAATGAGCCTCCAACATCAATGAGCATCCAACATCAATGAGCATCCAACATCAGTGAGCCTCCAACATCAATGGGCATCCAACATCAATGGGCATCAAACATCAATGGGCATCCAATATCAATGGGCATCCAACATCATTGGGCATCCAACATCAATGGGCATCAAAACATCATTGAGCCTCTAACATCAATGAGCTTCCAATATCAATGGGCATCCACCATCAATGGGTATCCAACATCAATGGGTATCCAATTTCAATGCACCTGCAACATCAATGGGCATCTTACATCATTAAGAATCCAACATCAATGAGCATCCAACATCAATGAGCATCCAACATCATTGAGCCTCCAACATCAATGGGCATCCAACATCAATAGGTATCCAATATCAATGGGCCTCCAACATCAATGAGCCTCCAATTTCAATGAGCATCCAACATCAAATACAGGGCATCCAGCATCTGCACCTCCAAAATCAATGGACATCCAACATCATTGGACATCGATCATCAATGGGCATCAACATCAATGGGCATCCACCATCAATTGCGGCATCCAACAACAATAGGCATCCAACATCAATGTGACATCCAACATCAATGGGCAACCAACATCAATGAGCCTCCAACATCCAGC
>JAGDYQ010000142.1:727747-753480 GCA_021962125.1 Bulinus truncatus | reverse complement strand
GGATGTAACTCTACAAAGAGTTTGCAGGTGCAGCTAGTATATTATTATTATTTTTAATATTTAGGACTATTTAAAACTGTAGATTTTTAAAAAAAGAAAAAATCGAATCGAAGACTCCATTTTTTTAAATTATAATCTTGTGACTATATTTGGTTATGGGATTACTTTTAACAAATACTATTGTTTCTGGAGGTCATTTATTTCATAGAACTGGATTCCCCACACGGACGGAAGCGATTAGAATAACTTAGCTGCTTTATAATGACGTTTGAGGCGCTTTGTCAGAAAACATTCAGACTTTAATGAAAAAAAAAAAAGTACATTCCAAGCTTTTAAGTTCTGTTTTCTATTTTAATAAACTTCATTAATTTTAAGTTCCTCAACCTTTAAGCTAAAGGGTTTTGAGTGAGGGATATAGGTGAGGTGGCAGGCTGAGTGGGGGATATAGGTGAGGTGGCAGGCTAAGTGAGGGATATAGGTGAGGTGGCAGGCTGAGTGGGGGATATAGGTGAGGTGGCAGGCTAAGTGAGGGATATAGGTGAGGTGGCAGGCTGAGTGGGGGATATAGGTGAGGTGGCAGGCTAAGTGAGGGATATAGGTGAGGTGGCAGGCTAAGTGAGGGATATAGGTGAGGTGGCAGGCTGAGTGAGGGATATAGGTGAGGTGGCAGGCTGAGTGAGGGATATAGGTGAGGGTGGCAGGCTAAGATGAGGGGATATGAGGTCCAAGTGATTAGGCAGGCTGAAGTCTGGAGGGACGATTATAGGTGAGGTGGCAGGAATAAGTGAGGGCTACCTATAGGTGAGGTGGCAGGTTAAGTAAGGGCTACAGGTGAGGTAAGGGCTACATGTTGGCAAGTAAGGGCTACAGGTGAGGTAGCAGGCTAAGTTATGGCTAAGTGGTGAAGCGTTTGACGTCCAATTGTCTAGGCCAGTCTAGGGCTATGATAACGTGTGTGTCTACACAAATAAGTTTAACTAATGTAATGTTGGCGTTATTTGGCCAGTCACTCTACAAAAATAAGTTTAACCAATGTAATGTTGCCATTATTTGGCCAGTCACTCTACACCAGTGGTTCCCAAAGTGGTCCCAACGGACCCCACGGGTCCCTGGTATCATTCAGAGGGTACGTGGAAAATTAAAATTCATTTGGGGGCCCTGTGAACAACTTTTGGGGTCCGCGAAAGGTTTAATGTAAAATAGTAAAATTATGATCCATTTTTATTATTATGGAAATTTAACAAAAAAAACATTAAATAAACTAGTAGCGCACGCTAATTAAATAAATAACAAGCATGGCACGGTGTGAGACAAACGGCCGAAAACACGTTTATACTGCAATGAAATAACCTCACTGCAATGAAATAACCTCACTGCATGCACTTGTCTACAATATAAACGTAAACTATACAAGAGTTGTACATCGTACATCGAATATAGTTCTATGTTATGCTGATAAAAAGTGTGTAAACCAATTTTCTAAGTCTTAGACAAAAAAAGATTTGGATTTAACGTTTTTTCATATAGTCAAAAAAAAATTTCAGAAAATACCGTCACTGCAACAACTCATAGGGACAACATCTAAGGGAGATGATGATGGACTGATTGCTGCTTCTTATAACATTTTCTTATTGATTGCAAGGTCCGGAAAGCCGCATACTTATTTTACCAGCTGTAAGTGAAGTAATACGCACAGTTTTGCACAAACCGGCTTTCGATATTATAAAAATAATTCCACTGAGTAATAATACAGTACAAAGAAGGATTGCCGAATTGGCTCTGTCCGTAGAAAATTGTTTATGTTATTACTTTAAAGTTACTTTAAAGTTATAAATTTTCTATACAGCTTGACGAGTCTACTATACCAGGAAACGAAGCTTTACTTTTAGCTCATGTAAGATTTGTAAAAGAAGAAAAATTTTGTCAAGAATTGTTATTTGCTGAATGTTTGGAAACAAAAGGTGAAACGTTATTTACTGAATATAAAAGATTGTTCAATGTAAAAGCTCTACCCTTGACTAATACCATTTCTGTTGCTGCTGACGGTGCTCCAGCAATGGTAGGAAGATAAAGTGGCTGTCTGGCATACTTAAAACAATCTGCACCAAAGGTATTTTTAGTGCATTGTGTCATTTATTGACATCATTTGGTCGCCAAAAATCTTAGCGAACGTTTGCATAGATCACTAGATTATGTCATTAAATTAGTGTTTCGCTTATGTTTGTTAGAGATATTGACAAGATAAATAGTTGAAATATGATGCTGAATTAGCTACATATGTGTTAAAGATGAGTGTAGGACAAAACCCCCACGGACAAACCCCTACGGGCAAAACCCCCAGCGGACTAAACCCCCAGAGGACATAACTCCCAGCGGACATAACCCCCCAGCGGACATAGCCCCCAGCGGACATAACCCCCCAGTGGACATAACCCCCAGCTGACAAAACCCCCAAAATATTAAGATTGAATATAATTCAATATTATTAATACTTCTATATATACGAAGTTGACCTTGGGCTAAGGGAAATGTTTTTCGATATAATAGACATGTCAACACAGTCTATCATTAGACATGTTTCTATGCTGTTTTACCTAAATAAAGGATTGGCTTTCGACCACTGTGGTTCTTATGCTGTTTGTTTTACCGTCTGCTATACAATGTGTGTCTGGTAGAATTAAGATACGGTTACTATTGGCCTTGGGCTAAAATCTTTAATTTTTTTATCGTGTAAGAGAAGCTGTCTGTTGATGTAAAGTTAACAAGAGAATGACTTAGAGCCACTATGGCTCGACGAGTTAATGTAGCTAATTGGGGTACTTTGTAAAAAATTCCCTTAAAAATACGTATTTTTATATGTATTTTCATCCAGGTATTATAGATTATATTTTTAAATAAAAAAGAAGGGCCAAATAATAGATTTTATAACAAAATTAGGGGAGAGGTCCAGTGGGGGTTTTGTCAGCTGGGGGTTATGTCCGCTGGGGGTTATGTTCGCTGGGGGTTTTGTCCGGATACCGTTAAAGATATTAATTAGATTTATTTACATAATATTTCCTTTGAAGAAAAGTTGATTTTCATGATGTAAATATATTCACATTTTTAACTCAATACCCAAAAGCAGAAAGAAAAATACAATTTATATCGGTTTAGAAAATTTAAAATAAAAAGCCCTATAATAAAATAAAGATCCCTATAATAAAATAAAGATCCCTATAATAAAATAAAGAACCCTATAATAAAATAAAGATCCCTATAATAAAATAAAGATCCCTATAATAAAATAAAGATCCCTATAATAAAATAAAGATCCCTATAATAAAATATAGATCCCCATATCTTTTAGTAAAAATAAACTTCATTTAATTTATTAGTAACATAAATATGGGTCAACAATGACATCATTAATCTTCCCAAGTAATTAAAATGTTTACTTTCTCACTGGGCACTACAACCATTTTCATATGACACTACATGTACTTGTGTTTTACAGGTGATTCTCAAAGGGAGACTATCATCGTGTGGGGCACAATCTTAAACATTAAGTAAATTATCTCCCATTAGTGCCTTATTTATTTATTGGATATATTTTGATGTTGGAACCCGAAAATGTACAGTGGTGGGGGTCGAATAATAGGTAATTATTAGCTCAATGGATTATATGCAAACGGCAAAGATATCAATAGAGTATTTTACACAAGCTTCAAACATTTAGTGACTGCCAGAAATACCATCAAGTAGCTTGTTGTCATTACCAGTGTCTAAGGTCTTTACCTATCTTTGATATCTTTACCTGTGTATGATGCCATCACCTGCGTCTGACGCCATCACCTGCGTCTGATGCCATCACCTTTGTTTGATGCCATCACCTGCGTCTGATGTCAACACCTGCGTCTAACGTCTTCACCTGCGTCTGATGTCAACACCTGCGTCTAATGTCTTCACCTGCGTCTGATATGTTCTCATCTGTGTCTGATATCTGATGTTACAGATCGTTTAACAGATCAATTCAATTTCCACCCATTGTGTAACATCACATTGTTGTCTTGTACAAAATTCTCTCAATTTGACTATATTATTACTTTTGCTTCTGTTAATGATAATAGAACTATGTGTTGATCTTATGAAAAATAATATGTTTTTAAACTTGTAATCTTTTTATTATGAGAGAGAGAGAATGAGTTATCACAAGTTTCTGGAGAATCAATCGATTCAATATCAGTTATCACCAGTTTCTGGAGGATCAATCGATTCAATATCAGTTATCACCAGTTTCTGGAGGATCAATCGATTCAATATTTATATATCAGTTATCACCAGTTTCTGGAGGATCAATCGATTCAATATTTTAAATATTTCAATTATTTTTTGTGATAACACAATGATAACTTTTGAATGAAATTAAATATTTTAGCTGTAGACAGAAGCAGTAGCCAACTGTTGTGGCCCTCTGTGAGAATTAAATACACCCCTCCCCCAACGGATCTGAAAAATACGTGAACAATCACACATATTTTAACTACACATTTTAGGTTTAATCGGGGTGTAAGATTAATTCATTCATATTTTGCCAGTTCTTATGGTATTGTCTCTCTTCCTCTAAGAAAACATCTCAGATATCTTTTTGTTAGCATTGTCTCTCACCATTGCTGTGATTCATTCCATCATGGACGGCCTTCTATAAACTTCCCAGCATCAAATATGTGGAGATTTTTGATATATTGCAGCGACTGTCTGATTTACTCATTGATAACAGAATAGCTGTATGCATACCCATTGTAAACACAGACCGAGTTCGATGTGTGTGCATCGAACAATAGGATTTGAAGTAATTGTAGACAACAAAGATAATTACATTTTTGTAATGTTTTAAATAAGAAAAGCAGACAGAGATTATTAGACGTCAGGTAAGCGCTTGTTCGGTATGGCAAAATATAAGTGAATGAAGTAAAAAAAATTAAGTGTGCACATGGTGCACACTCGACTTAAAAACTGACGCTTTTGATTGCCTCTATGTGTATTAGAAATGTACACAAAGTGTTAACATTTCCTCTCTGTGTATTAGAAGTGTACACAAAGTGTTAACATTTCCTCTCTGTGTATTAGAAGTGTACACAAAGTGTTAACATTTCCTCTATATGTATTAGAAGTGTACACAAAGTGTAAACATTTTCTCTCTGTGTATTAGAAGTGTACACAAAGTGTTAACATTTCCTCTATATGTATTAGAAGTGTACACAAAGTGTAAACATCTCCTCTATGTGTATTAGAAGTGTACACAAAGTGTAAACATTTCCGCTATGTGTATTAGAAGTGTACACAAAGTGTAAACATTTCCTCTATATGTATTAGAAGTGTACACAAAGTGTAAACATTGTATTGGTGGTGCACACTCTATATGTATTAGAAGTGTACACAAAGTGTAAACATTTCCTATATATGTATTAGAAGTGTACACAAAGTGTAAACATTGTATTGGTGGTGCACACTCTATATGTATTAGAAGTGTACACAAAGTGTAAACATTGTATTGGTGGTGCACACTCTATATGTATTAGAAGTGTACACAAAGTGTAAACATTGTATTGGTGGTGCACACTCTATGTGTATTAGAAGTGTT
Source organism: Bulinus truncatus (assembly GCA_021962125.1). Lineage (NCBI taxonomy): Eukaryota > Metazoa > Mollusca > Gastropoda > Planorbidae > Bulinus > Bulinus truncatus. The sequence continues at coordinate 747,860 of JAGDYQ010000142.1, read as the reverse complement.
CACAAAGAGTAAACATTGTATTGGCAAAAAAATAACATTCGATGCCTGTTGCAATGGTGTAGCCCCATGTAATGAATAGTTTCTATTCTTAACATAAAGTAATATACCTACCTATATGATGTATTGTTAATTGAATATTGCTAAATGACGGGCAGGGTTAACTGACTAAACGGTATAAAATAAAATAAAAACTTTTTTTAAAAATAAATACGCTTAAATTAAAGGGTTCATTCTAGGAAAAGCCCCACCCAAACCACCCCTCTCCCACCCCATAATCACCACCTATATTATAATCTCATCACCTCCTATATTATAACCTCATTACCTCCTATATTATAATCTCATCACCTCCTATATTATAATCTCATCACCTCCTATATTATAATCTCATCACCTCCTATATTATAATCTCATCACCTCCTATATTATAATCTCATCACCTCCTATATTATAATCTCATCACCTCCTATATTATATAACCTCATCACCTCCTATATTATAATCTCATCACCTCCTATATTATAATCTCATCACCTCCTATATTATAATCTCATCACCTCCTATATTATAATCTCATCACCTCCTATATTATATAACCTCATCACCTCCTATATTATATAACCTCATCACCTCCTATATTATATAACCTCATCACCTCCTATATTATAATCTCATCACCTCCTATATTATAATCTCATCACCTCCTATATTATAACCTCATCACCTCCTATATTATAACCTCATCACCTCCTATATTATATAACCTCATCACCTCCTATATTATTATCTCATCACCTCCATATTATAATCTCATCACCTCTTAAGAATGATCACGAGCTGCGGTCATCAGAACAAAGATCTAAGGGACGTGTGTTGAGAAGCTTGACACAGATGATAGTTCCGACACCAGAACATCATGCCACATGAAGGCTAGTGACAGACAATGGATAGGACCAGGCCCGTAGCCCGGTCAAAGTAAGCAGGGAGGCACCAATACCCAGCAAGGGGGCACCTTTACGTTTTCTTTATTTTTTCCTCTCTTTCTTCTTTTTTAAGCAGGGGGGGCACTCCACGCCTAGCGGGAGTGGGGGGGGGGCACGGCCCCCCAGTGCTCCCTTGGCTACGGGGCTGGATAGGACTCAGGAATGAAACATTTATCGTCCAGTAGACAACATAATAGAAAGAGATCGTAAAATTAGAATCACATCGTAGGCGCCATTTGGGAATTGCAAAATGTGACGTGAATAAATTTGAACTTCAAAAAAATCCGTATGATCATTTCTATGACAAAAAACAGCAAACAATCTGTTAAGATATCTTTTATATTTAGTCCCTCACATCACCCTTCCCCGCTGCCACACAGGTGTAATATGGGCTTTGAATACTGCGTCGTTCAACCGTGGTATATGTAGGGAGTGTCTTATTAACAGGAGTGTTCATCAGTTGTGTTACCCTTTTTGTAAATGGCTCTAGATCAGTCACCCAATAAAGATAATGTCATTCTTGAACTTGTCTGGGTAAGACTTCCTGATTTGATTTAATAGCTGTGTTAATAAGTGTGCTACGTTATAATTCGTTTTACCTCCTGTAATAAATAGCTCTGGCACGAATATTCGTGAAATATAAATGACTAAAGCAGTCTGCAATGTAAAGCTGTCTACTATGTAAAGCAGTCTGCAATGTAAAACTGTCTACTATGTAAAGATGTCTATCATGTAAAGCTGTTTACTATGTAAAGCTGTCTATCATGTAAAGCTGTCTACTATGTAAAGCTGTCTACTATGTGAAGCTGTCTATCAAAGCTGTCTACCATGTAAAGCTGTCTACTATGTAAAGCTGTCTACTATTGAAGCGGTCTACCATGAAAAGCTGTCTACTTTGTAAAGCTGTCTACTATGTAAAGCTGTCTATCATGTAAAGATGTCTTCTATGTAAAGCTGTCTATCATGTAAAGCTGTCTAAGGAGTCATATTGGTAGTGACTCACATTAGTATTGACTCATATTACGAGTCTTTAGTCTGTTTACTGTGGGTAGTGATTGAACAACTCATGGGGACTGTGTGTAGTGATTGAACAACTCATGGGGACTGTGGGTAGTGATTGAACAACTCATGGAGAAGAGTTCCGTAACCTCAGCTATTACGATGGAATATTGTGTGTGTTTGTTCGCGCGCGCGTTTGTGTGTGTATATGTATGTGTATATGTGAAGGTATGTTTATATGTGTATGTATGTGTGTATATGTGTATGTATGTGTGTATGTGTATGTATGTGTGTATGTATGTGTGTATGTGTATCTATGTATGTATATGTATGTATGTTGGTATGTGTATGTATGTGTATATGTGTATATATGTGTATGTATGCACCTCAAAAGATAGTCGGGTTTCAGGGTTTCTACAACCCAGTACACAAAATACCCCATGTCCCTTATGGATATGGAGTTTAGTGGTGACAATGTCCCCAATGGATACAGAGTTTGGTGACAATGTCCCCATGGATACAGAGTTTGGTGACAATGTCCTCCATGGTTACAGAGTTTGGTGGTGACAATGTCCCCAATGGATACAGAGTTTGGTGACAATGTCCCCATGGATACAGAGTTTGGTGACAATATCCTCCATGGTTACAGAGTTTGGTGGTGACAATGTCCCCCATGGATACAGAGTTTGGTGGTGACAACCTCCCCCATGGATACACAGTTTGGTGGTGACAATGTCCCCCATGGATACAGAGTTTGGTGGTGACAATGTCCTCCATGGATACAGAGTTTGGTGGTGACAATGTCCCCCATGGATACAGAGTTTGGTGGTGACAATGCAATCCATGGATACAGAGTTTGGTGGTGACAATGTCCCCCATGGATACAGAGTTTGGTGGTGACAATGTCCCCCATGGTTACAGAGTTTGGTGGTGACAATGTTCTCCATGGATACAGAGTTTGGTGACAATGTCCTCCATGGATACAGAGTTTGGTGGTGACAATGTCCCCCATGGATACAGAGTTTGGTGGTGACAATGTCGCCCATGGATACAGAGTTTGGTGGTGACAATGTCCTCCATGGATACAGAGTTTGGTGGTGACAATGTCCCCCATGGATACAGAGTTTGGTGGTGACAATGTCCCCCATGGATACAAAGTTTGGTGGTGACAATGTCCTCCATGGATACAAAGTTTGGTGGTGACAATGTCCCCCATGGATACAGAGTTTGGTGGTGACAATTTCCCCCATGGATACAGAGTTTGGTGGTGACAATTTCCCCCATGGTTACAGAGTTTGGTGGTGACAATGTCCTCCATGGATACAGAGTTTGGTGGTGACAATGTCCTCCATGGATACAGAGTTTGGTGGTGACAATGTCCCCCATGGATACAAAGTTTGGTGACAATTTCCCCCATGGATACAGAGTTTGGTGACAATGTCCTCCATGGATACAGAGTTTGGTGGTGACAATGTCCCCCATGGATACAAAGTTTGGTGGTGACAATGTCCCCCATGGATACAAAGTTTGGTGGTGACAATGTCCCCATGGGTACAGAGTTTGGTGGTGACCAAATCGATTAGGGATTAAAAGAATTACATTTCAATCATAAACGTATTTATCTTCTGATTATTAAATCTACTTAAAATAAATTGATAACAAACACTATCATGTGAATATTTTTTGGCAGTTATATAATTGTATGAGTTGCTCTAGATTTAGTATATCCTGGATATTTTTCAAATATTTTCTGGATAACGCTATTAAAAATTAGTTGGCAGCCTCTAGAGTATAATTTGAAAGGCAAGTCTGCCAATGTAACACATATGTAACAATTCTGAAAACAAATCTTCAAGCAGTGTATGTCTATAAAACATTGTATGAAATGTCTTTCTATACAATATTGAAATGTCTGTTTGTAATAACATGCAATTTCTTTGTATACATCACATCATTCAATCTAAAAATTACAATTATCCGAAAATCTGACTATGTATAATAGTGTTATGCATTTCTCTATGCAAGACTTTAAGACTGTCTGTGGTGTACTGAACTAAACTTGTGTCTGCAATACATTAAGAGTGTATGTGGTGTACTGAAAGAAGGTCACGTGACTGTTTGCGACAATCAAGGCATGTTCTTCCCCACAGGTCACGTGGCTGTTTGCGACAATCAAGGCATGTTTTCCCTATAGGTCACGTGGCTGTTTGCGACAATAAAGGCATGTTCTCCCCCACGGGTCACGTGGCTGTTTGCGAATATCAAGGCATGTTCTCCCCCACGGGTCACGTGGCTGTTTGCGACACTCAAGGTATGTTCTCCCCCACGGGTGGTTTTAACCTCATTTGTTGTTGTTTGAAACATTTTATTTTCATAAATTCGGCCATTTGTTGATACCATTTATCCAGACAACTGTTGATACCATTCATCCAGACAAATGTCGATACCATTCATCCAGACATCAGTTGATACCATTTATCCAGACAACTCTTGATACCATTCATCCAGACAAATGTCGATACCATTCATCCAGACATCTGTTGATACCATTCATCCAGACAAATGTTGATACCATTCATCCAGACATCTATTGATACCATTCATCCAGACAAATGTTGATACCATTTATCCAGACAACTGTTGATACCATTCATCCAGACAAATGTTGATACCATTCATCCAGACATCTGTTGATACCATTCATCCAGACAAATGTTGATACCATTCATTCAGACATCTGTTAGTACCATTCATTCAGACATCTGTTAGTACCATTCATTCAGACATCTGTTAGTACCATTCACTCAGTCATACGTTAGTACTAGTAGCTGAGAGAATATTTAGGTGATCTTTAAGAATGTTTAGTTGAACGTAGAGAATATGTAGTTGAGCTTAGAAAATATTTAGGTGAGCTTTAAAAATGTTTAGGTGAGCTTAGAGAATATTTTTATCAGATCTTTCACCAAGCTCATATGTTACAGAATTCAAAGAAACAAAAACGTAAGAAAATCGTCTAAATGTCAGTTTAAAGATAAAATACAATGCCTTGTACCTCTAATTTCTTGTAGCTCTAATGCCTTGTAGTTCTAATGACATATAGCTCTAATGACATTTAGCTCTAATGACATATAGCTCTAATGACTGTAACTCTAATGACATGTTGCTCTAATGACTTTATCTCTATTGACTGTAGTTCTAAGTCTGTACGAAATTTGAGATCTGCTGCAAAATAGCAATAGTTTTGTAAGGTATTTTATTACGTCTTTATTTGTATTTAAAAGAGAAAATTGCAGACATAAGATGGAAAAACACCGGAAATACAGACATTAGATGGATAATACACAAGAAATACAGACATTAGATGGATAATACACAAGAAATGCAGACATTTTTAATCTTTAAAACAATATGAGCTACAATGGGTGAACATTTATATCTTGAGTACTTAATCATTGGCGGTATGGGAAGGGTGAGGGGGTGTTATTTGCACACGTGCGGCAGATGGACTAAGGAGCGCGTCGGTGATTTGTCTTGTCAGCAGTCTCCATGACACAGCACATTGATAAAGAATATTTCTTATCGAGAGTGCTTTGTTTGTTTGAATGGGCTAATACTAGACCATTTCTTTCCCATATATGAAATATTAAAAATACTATTAACACCAAGTAGAGAAGTTGATTAACAGACAATAGAAATATCCATATCAGGATCTGTATTTCTGCTCTAAGTCCAGCTTTCGGCTAACTTTAAAGATCCCATTTCGGCCCGCGGGTAGATAAGGTGCCCACCGCCAGGCATAATTCCTCAGCATGTGTCTCTCTTTTGTTAGCTTTCTCGCTACAACAATCAATACATTTGTTAATATTATGTTCACTGCAGCTAGACACACATGAGAAACTTTAAATCAGATAGCTGGCGGTCCTAACACTACCGTTCTTTAGCTAGACACAAGTTGAAGATAAAAGTAAAGGACGTTAAATATATTTTGTGCATTTTCAGTGTTGGATTTACCTGTAAAAAAAAAAGTAAGTACTTGCGTAGGGCATCATGGGAAGGGAGCATCAAATAAAACTTTTTTTTCCCGAATTCCTGTTTTTAAATTGTCACATTTGTTAAATTTGTAACACTTTTAAAAATAAAAAGATTTATATTTATATTTAAACAGTTTTCATTCTTGTCACATTATATTTATACAGCTTTCACTCTTGTCACATTATATTTATACAGCTTTCATTCTTGTGCCAGCCTAGCGCTAAATGTAAGTGCATTAAAAGGGCCGTCTCAAGTTGTTTTATTTCTTAACATGTTTAATATGTTTTATTCCATCAGTTGTTTATTTCTTATATATATATATATTGATTGCTGCATACCCGGCGTTGCAGTCTTAATTTCCTCATGACCTAACACGTGTACCGTTTAGTTTGTCTTCATTGTCTCATGAGGTGATTGAGACGTTCGTGAAAGATAAAGGACGGATCGCTGGAAAGACGACCTGATGGTTTTGCGTTCAGTCTTTGCTGAGAACCAAGGCATTTTTTTTGGTCGTTGTTAAAGTTCCTTCCATCTTTCCCGTAGTGCCTCCATGAACATTTGACTATTGGTTATGGTGCGGATGAAAGAAGGGTAAATTATGATTTAGGAGAAAAACATCTTTTCCTAACAGGGGCTTTACATGGAGAGTATCTAAATGTAAATTCTCTTTTCATTTTTTTCATTTTTTAGTCATCGAAGTGAAACATAAGTAAAGTAATTACATTTTAGTAATAATGTATAACATATAAAGTATAACATAGTATAACACATAATAACATAGTATAATGAGTGTAATATGTACCTAAATATTTTAAGTAATATTTTATTCTAGAGCCGTAGATTATAAATAAATTATTTCATTTAAAATGCTCACACTAATCAATGTAATTTTTATAAATAGTTTTATGATCAGTAAAGTATAACTGAAGAAAATATATTTGAATTATAAATAGTTTTATGATCAGTAAAGTATAACTGAAGAAAATATATTTGAACTATGAATAGTTTTATGATCAGTAAAGTATAACTGAAGAAAATATATTTGAGTTATAAATAGTTTTATGATCAGTAAAGTATAATTGAAGAAAATATATTTGAATTATAAATAGTTTTATGATCAGTAAAGTATAATTGAAGAAAATATATTTGAATTATAAATAGTTTTATGATCAGTAAAGTATAACTGAAGAAAATATATTTGAACTATGAATAGTTTTATGATCAGTAAAGTATAATTGAAGAAAATATATTTGAACTATGAATAGTTTTATGATCAGTAAAGTTTAATTGAAGAAAATATATTTGAACTATAAATAGTTTTATGATCAGTAAAGTTTAATTGAAGAAAATTTATTTGAACTATAAATAGTTTTATGATCAGTAAAGTTTAATTGAAGAAAATATATTTGAACTATAAATAGTTTTATGATCAGTAAAGTTTAATTGAAGAAAATATATTTGAACTATAAATAGTTTTATGATCAGTAAAGTTTAATTGAAGAAAATATATTTGAACTATAAATAGTTTTATGATCAGTAAAGTTTAATTGAAGAAAATTACTGGGTATGTATATTGTTTTGGTAAGTGTAGTTAATCAAAACTAATAAGTTGTATATAGGGCTCCAAATTTGGCCCCGCAATTTACATTTACATTAATAGTAATAGTTTTTATTGTAAAAAAAAATAGAAGAGGGGGCCTCGCAAGTATTAGTTGAATTGGGCCCCGCAATTTGTAAGGCCGGCTCTGGTTGTATACCTACTGTGAAATCGAAAGACTAATAAAGATTTCACTTGCTTTTGTTGGTGAAGTTTATATAAAATATTAAAAAAATGATTCACTTTGAGCTCCATAAGAGTTCAATAGACTTGGGCGTTTAGTTTCACCCAACAAAAACAAAATGTTAAATATTTGAAAAATTAATTGGGCTTTGAGAAGTTGATATTAATTGATATCAAAATTCCCAACACAATTTACAAACTTACTAATGCTAGACGGAGTAACTTTAAATAAAATTACATAGCATCTTGCAAAGTAAGGTCGAATGAGAAAAAAAGACGGGATTGTGATTAGTGGTCGTGTTTCCACATGTTTAGTGGTCGTGTTTCCACATGTTTAGTGGTCGTGTTTCCACATGTTTAGTGGTCGTCTGTCTGTCTGAATGAACAGCCATTTCACTAAGCTGGCAAGTCTTACCTATATTTTTTATTATAACTATATCCGCCTTCTTTGCACGGTTTCTCATTAAAGTATGGATCGCCATGACCTACAAAATTGTGACCTTGTCATTCTCGTTTTCTGTTTTCGGTTAATGGTTGTGTAACTGTCCGTGACTTTAGTTGAGAATTTTTCGCACCTCTCTATAATAGTTGCCAGTCAATGTCCCTGCGGCTATATTGTGACGATATTTCAATGACATTTGTCAGTCATTGTCCCTGCGGCTATATTGTGGCGATATTTCAATGATATTTGCCAGTCAATGTCCCTGCGGCTATATTGTGGCGATAGATATAATCAGTTATGGACAGTTCAAGGCAACAGAAAATAACATACTGTTTTTTCTGAAACTTTCCACACAATAAAGCGAGTTAGTACCATGGGCGTCGCTAGGAATATTTCCAGGAGGGGGGGGGCGGCACAAAAACACGTTTTTTTTTTATTTTAACTGACAATGCCATACAGGTTTATTTCTCAATTAAATCCAAGTTAAGTATAACAATATTTATTTATATTGACATAAATAAATGTATTTGAAAATTCAAATATTTTGACTACAAGCACAAGCATGTTCCGATTTTAATTTTTTTTTCTTAAATTTTGCCTTCTGTAGCTTGATTTGTCCTTGGAAAATGTTTTTGGCATTCAGGTTTTTATTTTAATCTGGCAACTCTTGTTAGTTTATAATCGTTTGCCACTGAGTGAATTTTTTAAATTTATCCTAAATTAATTTGAAAAGATGGATATCAGAAAAAATTTGTTCAGGCTCAATAAAACGAAAAGTAGAGCAATCGCGGGATTCCAGAAAGCCGTTTGTAGAAGATTTTAGGGCGTCTGCATCATCTGAATTATCACAAGCATTGAGGACAACAGTACAAGTTCAACAGCCTGACACAACTGGAGAAACTATTTCTAATTTGATTGTCGCTGTCACTTTTTCATTTCCTAAATTGGATGTTGGAAGAAATGTCTTGACATACGACCATTCAAATGAGTTGAAATTGCTGCTGATCCGTGATACATTATTATATATAGTAGGAGATATAGACAGGGGAAAAAATACACAATATCTCCCTTTGCCCCCCCCCCCCCCAGTGTCGGTGTCGGCGGATTTTAGAAAACCGACACTCAGTTGAATCATGCTATTGCTTTCAGTTTATTGATATGGCTTCAGCGCGACGGTCATGCAGGAATAATCCTGACGTTTTCTGCTATATCTGCAGAGAATACACGCTTTCAGCGGACAGGAAGAACATCACAAGATTTTTGAAGCATGCCTACCAAGATAAGTCCTGGGCACCGCACACGGTGAGCAAGACGTGAGTTGAATATCTTTAGCGGTGGACGAAGGGCGCGAAAACTTCACTGAAGTTTGGGATTCCGATGGTCGCCCGTTGCATTAACAAGCAACCTTTGTGGCGTCACATGCATATAATTACACTGACGACAATTATGAGAGCTCTTCCTGGCGAACAACATTTCGCAAAATGACTTCACGATGTTGGAGACGGGACAAATGGATCACCTGTAACATTAACGTCACATTGTTTTCCTGTTCATTCAGATCCCGTTCAACAACTATATGGCGACCTAGACTTCTCAACTGCCACTTCGGAACAACTCAGTACGCGAGCTATATTAAGTGTCACGAACGAAGACTCCCTGCACCTGAATGAACAAGTATTGAAACTTGTCCCAACCGACGAAGTAACTTTTACCAGCTTTGACTCCATCGTCACGGACTATCCAGCAGATCAACTTTCATTCCCCGAAGTATTTCTTAACAGTCTTACACCTACTGGCATGCCTCCGCATAAACTCAAACTTAAAATTGGCTCAGTCGTCATGCTTCTTAGAAACCTCATGCCAGCAAGAGGTCTCTTTAATGGCACTAGACTGACTGTTACCAGCATTCACCGCAACGTACTGGAGTGTAAAACTATTGCAGCTGCTACCTCACAAACTGTCCTCATTCCCCGGATATCCCTGACTCCATCAGATTCAAATTTGCTTTTACCTTTACGCGCAAACAATTCCCTGTTAGATTAGCCTTTGTCATGACGATTAATAAAGCACAGGATCAAACGTTCAAAAAGATATGTCTGTATCTTCCAAAACTTGTTTTCAGTCATGGACATTTGTATGTTGCTCTCTCCAGAGTTCCTTCTTTTCATTCACTCACAGTCGTTTGCCCAAAACGCACCCCATTTGGACAAATGTGTCTTTCAGGAAGTCTTCATCCGTCCGGTATAGATGTTTAAAATGTTTCAAAATAAATTTCGCTTTACAGACAACCTACTTCACTTTGTCATTGTGTCCGTATCAAATATTGTGTCAGTATCTATCCCCCTTCTTTGCGGCGTATGCTACGCCGCAGGTCGACTAGTTCTATATATTTGTGCATTTCTCAATTGGATTATCGTTTTGTAACACACCATAATATTCTATATGGTAGTGTTGTGGATGATTTCATTTATATGTGGATTCTCATCTGTAAATATCCCGTATTAAAGTTCAGTGGTTAATGCTCTTATATTATAAGGAGTTTTGTCATGTTATTTTATTTGAGAGATCCCGAACCAGATCATTAATCTCACTTTGTGAGATCGGCTGCGGATCATCTTGTGATTCATACTCCTCTTCTGTATCTCCTCCCTCGTTTGAAGTGGTGGCCTAAACGTCGCTGTCAGGAAGCTCTCTGAACGCTGGTACAGGAATTTCTTCGCAGTGAGCAACTGGACGACGAGTAGATGAAAGGTCGGGGTACTGGAGGCTGTGCCGATTCTTCCGTTTTATGTCAGTAGTATTGATGGCGCAGAAGTAACAATCAGATGCATGGTTAAACGGAACTCTATTGGGATACGACACCAGCCAAATGACCCGGCGAAAATATGGGCCCCATATACAAAAGAAAGACATCAATAAAGCTATACATTTGACCTCTTTGTCAAAACTTGTCTACTCAAACAAATTTACTATCACAATCTAAAGTGTAACTGTAAAGAACAACTTTCTTTCTTTCACACTATCACAATGTGAATATTGTAACTGTAGTAAACAACACTCTTTCTTTCACACTATCACAATGTGAATTGTAACTGTAGTAAACAACACTCTTTCTTTCAAACTGTCACAATGTGAATTGTAACTATAGTAAACAACACTCTTTCTTTCACACTATCACAATGTGAATTGTAACTGTAGTAAACAACACTCTTTTTTTTCATACTATCAAATGTGAATTGTAACTGTAGTAAACAACACTCTTTATTTCACACTATCAAATGTGAATTGTAACTGTAGTAAACAACACTCTTTCTTTCACACTATCAAATGGGAATATTGTAACTGTAGTAAACAACACTCTTTCTTTCATACTATCAAATGTGAATTGTAACTGTAGTAAACAACACTCTTTCTTTCGCACGATCAAATGTGAATTGTAACTGTAGTAAACAACACTCTTTCTTTCACACTATCAAATGTGAATTATAACTGTAGTAAACTACTCTTTCTTTCACACTACCAAATGTGAATTGTAACTGTAGTAAACAACACTTTTTTCATATTATCAAATGTGAATTGTAACTATAGTAAACAACACTCTTTCTTTCACACTATCAAATGGGAATTGTAACTGTAGTAAACAACACTCTTTCTTTCGCACGATCAAATGTGAATTGTAACTGTAATAAACAACACTCTTTCTTTCATACTGTTGTGACCCTCTTAATTCAACACACGGCGCTGGACCAGTCGTCGCCTGGACAGGTGTGTAAAAACAAGAGAGGAGGACGATGCGTGAAGACCAGTGACGTGACCTGATTTTGCAGGTGTAGACCGGACATGTGTAGTTAATGGATTCTGGTTGTTTTAGAGAACAAGGAGTTCGTGACCTGGATAGTACACGTTGGACTCGCTTGTGGCCGGCAGTGATTTTTGTTTCCAATGTGGATTGATTAGTTTGGTTATGGAATTAATGTTTAGTAAATTTGTGTAATAAATAAATGTATCAGTCTAGTCATTATTGAACCCACGTGTCCTGTGTGTCATTCTGGATAATATCAAGTTGTAACAATACTATCAAATGTGAATTGTAACAGTAGTAAACAACACTTTTTCTTTCAAACTATCAAATGTGAATTGTAACTATAGTAAACAACACTCCTTCTTTCACACTATCAAATGTAAATTGTAACTGTAGTAAACAACACTCATTCTTTCATACTATCAAATGTGAATTGTAACTGTAGTAAACAACACTATTTCTTTCACACTATCACAATGTGAATTGTAACTGTAGTAAACAACACTCTTTCTTTCGCACGATCAAATGTGAATTGTAACTGTAGTAAACAACACTCTTTCTTTCATACTATCAAATGTGAATTGTAACTGTAGTAAACAACACTTTTTCTTTCATACTATCAAATGTGAATAGTAACTGTAGTAAACAACACTCTTTCTTTCAAACTATCAAATGTGAATTGTAACTATAGTAAACAACACTCCGATAGTCGTTCTTTTTATTGTTTTGTTTTTTTTCACGTAGGCAAGAGAATGCAAACTGACCTATCGCTTTCAGCTTTCATACGTATAGTTTTATAAGTTTAAAATGAAATCTGACTATATTTAGGTGTAACCACATTCTCTGTTTAGCGCCACATATAATACAAACTTAACATGGGGAAACCAAAAGAACGCCTAATTATAAAACTACCTAGGTGGTCCTATAGCAATATATTTGATAGAACTTTGTAAGTTCTTATAAAAAACCCATAAGCTGTGGGGCTAGGGTCACCATAAGCTGTGGGGCTAGGGTCACCATAAAGTGTGGGCCTAGGGGTCACCATAAAGTGTGGGGCTAGGGTCACCATAAAGTGTGGGGCTAGGGGTCACCATAAGCTGTGGGGCTAGGGGTCACCATAAGCTGTGGGGCTAGGGTCACCATAAAGTGTGGGGCAATGGGTCACCATAAGCTGTGGGGCTAGGGTCACCATAAAGTGTGAGGCTAGGGGTCACCATAAGCTGTGGGGCTAGGGGTCACCATAAAGTGTGGGGCTAGGGGTCACCATAAGCTGTGGGGCTAGGGGTCACCTATGCATAGGAATGGTTCAGGTCAATGAGCATCATACCTGTACAAATGCATATCAAATATGTTGTTTAATTGAATCCAAACATGCATTTTGGCTATGCCCCCCCCCAATATCTCTAAGTCTTTGTTTAGCTGCCCCCGTCCCAAAAGAAAATACAAAGAACGGCTCATCTGGAAGTGATAGTTAATTTTAAGATAGATACAAAGTATGTTGTGCATACAAGAAAATCTATCCAAAGTAATTTATGAATAACAGTGCGCTAACTCATAAAGATTGGTCTATTGAAAAACATGTTTAATGACTCAATTTATCCCCCCCTCCCAAATTATTACCAACTAACATAAACTTTGCATATTGCTTTAGTATTGATTTATATGTAGTGCCTGGTATTGCACTGATTAAAATGTATTGATTAATAATAATAAACAATTGTGTACTAAATACTTTACTTTATTTCCTTTAAAAAATTGTTTTTTTCACTCCTATTACTTTCGCGGTTTTGGTGGGGAGTGGGGGGGGGGGGATGATTTTCGCCGACACTGGACTAAAGTACAGACACCCCAGCCCTGCTTTAAAAGTTAGTCACGTGACAAAAAGTAACTTCAGCAGACTATGCGGCTTAGATTTCTTTTCCTTAAACATTATAATAGGCTAGTTGAGTTGTCTGTGTTGCGGCAACTTAAAATAAAATAAACATGCCTTAGAATGTTGTATACAGTATCATATCATGTAGTGTTAAGTAGCTTTATTTGTGCTGAGGACTTAGTTGTGTGAAATGGTGACATCTTGTCTGAACAATAGGCGTGTAAGATTTATTGGATCTATATTAATACATAACAGGTAATATATTTCTTTCTTGTTTCGCTCTTTTCATCTTTATAAGTTGTGTATATCCTGTAAAAAATAGTAGAAGTGTAATGATTAAATAACATATTCAACTGGTAACTCATTTCTTTGTCTTTTTACGCTTTTTTAATTTCTCAAGCTAAAAATAAATAGTTTGCTCATCAGGCTGTGAACCTATCGCATGTATTAAACCTATCGCATGTATTAAACCTATCGCATATAATAAACCTATCGCATGTAGTAAACCTATCGCATGTATTAAACCTATCGCATGTATTAAACCTATCGCATGTATTGAACCTATCGCTTGTGTTCATTAAATGTTGATATTGTGTGGCTCTTTATAGTCTTCTATTATAAAGAAATCAGAGTGCGTCCATTATTATGTTCTATAAAATGGCTTTATTGTAAGTTTCAAAAATGGCTGAGTTCTCTAAAAGTGTTACAGCTGAATTAAACATTGGCAGAAATAATTGTTCAGTTATTGATTCTGTCCAGTTGTTTTACGTTTCATATCAATTAATGTTTTTCATCTTCAAAATAAAAGCCAGTAAGAGATTGTTCCCTCATGATGTCATGTTTTTTCTCTTGATTTCCCATCCCTTCACACAACAGTTCACATTTTGCACAACCCAGCCCTTCCCTTACAGATCATGTTACTTATGGCTCACCTTGAAATCACCAACCTCAGTCCTAAAAATATTGACATGAAGTTCTATCCAACTTATGTCATTTATCAAAGTGTCAACAGATTTTAACTGATTCTATAATTCAGGGTCAGTAATAGTATCAGAGAATGAGGTTGTTTTCCTCTGGCTGACATGATTTCAAGTTAACATGCTAATTCTTGCAGTCGTGTTTTCTTTCTTAGTTGTTCTCACTCATTTTTCCTGGATCAATGTCTGTCAATGCTAAAGTAACAGCTAATGTGTCACAATTTTGGATGTGCCCGAACAGTTGTAATGTTTCTTGTATGTTTTAATAAAACGTTTTTTGTTTTGTTTTTATACTTTTGTTTAGTTTTGAAAGCATTAAACTTTCTAATGCGTGATGCACACTGTAAGTTAATTAATAACCATAGAAGAAAAAATCACTCGCGTTCTTTGGCAACTGTGCCGTACATCGTATTTATAATGACATGATCATCTCAAGGAGAATTTTTTCCAATAAAAATATAACTAAAACGTTATTAGCTTTGTAATTCTACATGATCTTAATAATTAAAATAAAGTATTGTCAAGTAGAATCTGCACGTATATTTAATTTCACCCATCTCACTAAATTAGAGCAGGTCCAAAATAGAGTAACAAGACTTGGGGGGGACACACAAACCCACACATAGAAATTGAGACTATTTAAAAGCTTTTAAAAAAAATGTAAGCTCATTTAACATTTTTTTATAACAAAAATCTGATGAATATATATGTAGATCCAAATAAACTGATGGAGTAGACCAGTGATGGGCAGCATATAGCCCCAAGACCACATTATTTTGGTAGAACAAAATTGTTAAAACTGCTAAAATACTTACGCAGAACATTGTTATTATCATTATTTTTTTTCAAGGTACGGCTCAAGCATGTGTATGTTGAATATCAGTAAACATGTAATTTAGAAAAACCTTAAACAATTAGTTTAGTGAACGGCGGGACGGAGCGGGGGATGGGGGGGGGTGTCAGATGACCCGAAACTCTCAGATCGAAAATCGAGCGCTCTACCGCACGGCTATGGTGGGGATGAAGGAAGGGCACTACAAAAACCTACAGATTGTACCATTAAGGTGGGCGAATTTTTAAATAGGAGATAAATGGTCGTGTGATAAAGCACTCGACTGTCGACCTGAAGGTACCTGGTTCGATCTCCGGTGAGGACCAAGGAAATTAACAGGTCTTGGCTCAAGTTCCCGATATATCTCCCGTGGTACCTCCATGTACTATCAGCTGTGGTGGGGGTGAAAGAAGGGCGCAATAAAAACCGTCCCATTAGTGGTTTATAGGATCTAAGAGATTTCATCTCATCCTCACAGGGACTCCACACACAACAATATTTTCAAGCTTGAGCTAATTTTGTTAGCTATCGAGACAAATTAATTTTTTTTTTCATCGCTCCATTAAAAATGCCTAAATTAGGTGTGATTTTTTTTTATTTACAGGCTAAATTACTAACTTTGTTTTAAAAATGTAGGCCTATATGCTAAATTTATACCTTTGTTTAAAAAAAAAAGCATTTTAGCTTAAAGCAGTACGTGTAGCTTTTACTTTTGTGCCATTTACCCTCTCAACCACGAAATAAAGTATTATTACACAGACACATATTTTTTAAGACATCTTAAAAGCAAACCCGAGCAATTACAATCATGTCGCATTTATATAGATCCTTTGTAAAAGTAAAAGATTTCGACCATTTTTTGTTCTATTTACATTTAGGCTGAATATGAAACATTCATTCAAACTGTTCCGTTAATGACATTTCATTAATCGCCCCTCCCCCCTTTACTGACAATGCACTTTAAAGTACTGGTCAAGTCTAACTATAAATTCCCTTTCATTGAAACTACTGTCATGGCCGCAGTCATTAGCTACAAGACTATCTTAATCGGTGTTAAGCGTAGCCTAAGTGGTACTGGAATGATGATCCAGGGTTAACCAGCGACGTATAATGTTTCGTTTAAAACAACCTAGAGTTTGAAGAAGATCGCCAAACCACGAGTCGAAGTATCACATAGAAAATGTGAGGACATTCCTTTATAAAAAATATGTACATTATTCGTGAACAATGTTTGCCGTGTTTCTTGCCACCTTTCTTCAACGAGACGTTTCCGATTTAATCTAATCATGTAGCAGCAGCCTACTTCAAAAAACTACTCAACGATGTGTCTACTCAATAATATGTCTACTCAATGATCCTTCTACTTAACAATGTGTCTACTCAATGACGTGTCTACTCAATGATGTGTCTACTCAATGATGGGTCTACTCAATGATGTGTCTACTCAAAGATCATTCTACTCAACGATGTGTCTACTCAATGATGTGACTACTCAATGATCTTTCTACACAATAATGTGTTTTTCTCAATGATCTTTCTACTCAATGATGTGGTTACTAAATGATCTTTCTTTTCAATGATGTGTCTACTCAATGATGTGTCTACTGCGCAGTCAACAAATAAACATTTTAAAACATGCTATGTACATCAAATTTCAAGGTGAGTCAAGTAAAAAATGTATTCCAAATGTTAAATCCATTCAGCCAAATAAAATCAGTAGCATTTTCTAATTTCAAGTCTACCTCCAGCAGAATTTTCTATTTCATGTCTAAATCCAGCAGTATTTTCTAATTTCATGTCCACTTCCAGAAATATTTTATAATTTTAGGTCTACTTCCAACTATTCTGAGTTGAACTTTTATAGTTTCATTTTTGTTAAGTGCTGCAAGAATACTTTATGCGACATTTTTGTATCCTAACACTGTACCGACAATCGCGTAGTACAAATGGAACTTGTTGGCATTCAATGAAGAAACAATATCTCGCTATATCCTGACTTACAACCACTGGATTAGTTGACAACCAGGAAAAGCCGTTTAGTAACCAAATATTTGCACTCATGGTCGTCTTACTTTGGCACTGTCTTTCACACATGAAGTATTTGAAGATCGATCATCGTCCAGTACTAACGAACATCACACAGTACTCACCGACATCGCAGAGTACTCACTGACATTATACAATACTTACTGACATCACACAGTACTCACTGACATCACACAGTACTAAATGACATTATACAATACTCACTGACATCGCAGAGTACTCACTAACATCGCATTGTACTCACTGACATCACACAATACTTACTGACATCACAAAGAGTGAACTAAAATCACACAGTACTCACTGACATCGCATTGTACTCACTGACATCACACAATACTTACTGACATCACAAAGAGTGAACTAAAATCACACAGTACTCACTGACATCGCATTGTACTCACTGACATCATACAATACTTACTGACATCACAAAGAGTGAACTAAAATCACACAGTACTCACTGACATCGCATGGTACTCACTGACATCACACACTAGTCACTGGCATCACACAATACTAATTAACATCACACATTACTAACATGACACAGTACTCACTGACATCACACAATACTCACTGACATCATACAATACTCACTGACATCATACAGTAATCGCTGACATCATACAATACTCACTGACATCATACAATACTCACTGACATCATACAATACTCGCTGACATCATACAATACTCACTGACATCATACAATACTCACTGACATCATACAATACTCACTGACATCATACAATACTCGCTGACATCATACAATACTCACTGACATCACACAATACTAATTAACATCACACATTACTAACATGACACAGTACTCACTGACATCATACAGTACTTACTAGCATCACACAGTACTCACTAACATCACACAATACTAACATGACACGGTACTCACTGACATCATACAGTACTTACTAACATGACACAGTACTCACTGACATCACACAGTACTAACATGACACAGTACTCACTGACATCACACAATACTAACATGACACAGTACTCACTGACATCATACAATAATCGCTGACAATCATTTAAAAGATTACTTTCGTTTAAAAATATCTTGCCACACAGTACTTGTATTTAATTCGGCTCCAACTTGCCACCAAGTACTTGTATTTAATTCGGCTCCAACTTGCCACCAAGTACTTGTATTTAATTCGGCTCCAACTTGCCACACAGTACTTGTATTTAATTCGGCTCCAACTTGCCACACAGTACTTGTATTTAATTCGGCTCCAACTTGCCACACAGTAATTGTATTTAAATCGGCTCCAACTTGCCACACAGTACTTGTATTTAATTCGGCTCCAACTTGCCACACAGTACTTGTATTTAATTCGGCTCCAACTTGCCACACAGTAATTGTATTTAAATCGGCTCCAACTTGCCACACAGTACTTGTATTTAAATCGGCTCCAACTTGCCACACAGTAATTGTATTTAAATCGGCTCCAACTTGCCACACAGTACTTGTATTTAATTCGGCTCCAACTTGCCACACAGTAATTGTATTTAAATCGGCTCCAACTTGCCACACAGTACTTGTATTTAAATCGGCTCCAACTTGCCACACAGTACTTGTATTTAAATCGGCTCCAACTTGCCACCAAGTACTTGTATTTAAATCGGCTCCAACTTGCCACCAAGTACTTGCATTTAAATCGGCTCCAACTTGCCACCAAGTACTTGTATTTAATTCGGCTCCAACTTGCCACCAAGTACTTGTATTTAAATCGGCTCCAACTTGCCACCAAGTACTTTATTTAAATCGGCTCCAACTTGCCACACAGTACTTTATTTAAATCGGCTCCAACTTGCCACCAAGTACTTTATTTAAATCGGCTCCAACTTGCCACCAAGTACTTTATTTAAATCGGCTCCAACTTGCCACCAAGTACTTTATTTAAATCGGCTCCAACTTGCCAGCAAGTACTTTATTTAAATCGGCTCCAACTTGCCACACAGTACTTTATTTAAATCGGCTCCAACTTGCCACCAAGTACTTTATTTAAATCGGCTCCAACTTGCCACACAGTACTTTATTTAAATCGGCTCTAACTTGCCACCAAGTACTTTATTTAAATCGGCTCCAACTTGCCACACAGTACTTTATTTAAATCGGCTCCAACTTGCCACACAGTACTTTAACTAAATCGGCTCCAACTTGCCACCAAGTACTTTATTTAAATCGGCTCCAACTTGACACACAGTACTTTATTTAAATCGGCTCCAATTTGCCACCAAGTACTTTATTTAAATCGGCTCCAACTTGCCACACAGTACTTTATTTAAATCGGCTCCAACTTGCCACACAGTACTTTATT
>JAGDYQ010000142.1:707394-727247 GCA_021962125.1 Bulinus truncatus | reverse complement strand
TTCACGGTATCGAATCTCATAGTGGCAGCATAGATGACACAAATTGTTATAACTCTGTTATGACTTATTTCCTTAATACATACTATTTTTAATGCATCATTGGCTTCTCGTTATCCATCCTCCCTCCCCCTCCCTACCTCCCGGATCCCCGATACACTCAACATTTATGTCGCCACTTAAGACGATAACATTTACTTGTTGAAATTCGTTACTGTTCTAGCTAAGCGGTTACTGTTCTAGCTAGCGGCTACTCTTCGAGATAGCGGTTACTGTTTCTAGTTAGCGGTTACTGTTCTAGCTAAGCGGTTATGTACTTACATGACTAGTAGATTTACTGTTCAGTTGCACGTCCATCCTATTGACCACTGATACAGACTGACCAGAGCGGTACATTATAGTTCCCGGCTACTATAGTTGTAGGTGACCATAGTGTACGCCACAGCGATATTTTTTCTATAAATTACATACACACACTGTGGGCTGACAAAATGGACACACTTTACTGGTGGTCTTGATGCTGGTCTTTCGGTAATACAAATGTATCTCCAGCAAGTATGGCTCTATCTCCAGCAAGTATGGCTTTATCTCCAGAAAGTATGGCTCTATCTCCAGCAAGTATGGCTCTATCTCCAGCAAGTATAGGTCTATATCCAGCAAGTATAGCTCTGTTTGAAACGGTCACTTGTGTCAATCAACTTGATCTCGTTACATATGGCTTGCTCGATATCTGGACAATCGTGAAGTATTCCAATAAAAGTTCATCTTTTTATTATCATGTTTAATTTTTCAATGAATAAACTTGAACCTGGGGGCTTAAAAAAACACAAGTTATTTAATGTTTACGCTCCACAGTTATGAGACATGGAGTATATGTGATCTGTGTCCAGTATCTGTAATCTGTGTCCAGTATCTGTGATCTGTGTACACTTGTCAGCAGAGAAGTTGGCCTTTGATTCATTACATATGAACTGGGAAATAAAATAAAAAATAAAACATGACAAATGTAAGCAAAATTTTTTTAGCTGTAGTAGGAACTATAGTGGTGGAAAAACAGCTGGCACAGTTTTAACAAAGAGAAGCAACATTTATTATAATATTATTTCACAATTATTTCAATAATTGTTCGAAGTATTTCTAGAAAGTAGCTGTAAAAAAATGAACAAATTATTTTATCAGATTATAAATGACGTCATTTAAAATAATGGAGACGATGAGCCTGACAGTGAAATGTTCATTTCATTTGCAGCTACCATAATGTTTCTCCATAGAGGAAATGTTCGTTTCATGTGTAGCTACCATAATGTCTCTCCATAGATGAAAGTTTCATGTAATGTATAATTAACACCTTATCCCTAAATAGATGAAATGTTATCTAAATAAATGAAATGTTATCTAAATAAATGAAATGTTATCTAAATAAATGAAATGTTATCTAAATATATGAAATGTTATCTAAATAAAATGAACAAGTTATCTAAATAAATGAAATGTTATCTAAATAATGAATGTTATCTAAATTTTTATATCTAAGCTAAAAAATAAAAGTTTAAACTACCACTACGCTAAAATAACCAACCAGGAATCGGGAAGGTAACAGAGAACTTAGGCAACTGGACAGAAATGACATTGGTGACTGGTCAGAAAGTACATGGGTACATAGTCAGAAAAGACATGACTAACTAGTCATAAAGGACACTAGCAACTGGTCAGGAATGACATGTGCTACTGGGCACGGATGGTCGTGTGATAAAGTGCTCGACTGTCAACCTGAGGGTCACAGGTTTGATCTTCTGTGATGAATTCAATGAATATTTCAGGTAATGGGTAATGTTTCCGCTAAGTCTCCATGGCCGTTGCACTATCAGCTTACAGTGGTGGGGATGAAAGAAGTAATACTTGCACCATCAGCTATGGTGGGGATGAAAGAAGGACACTTGCACCATCAGCTATGGTGGGGATGAAAGAAGGACACTTGCACCATCAGCTATGTGGTGGGGATGAAAGAAGGGACACTTGCACCATCAGCTATGGTGGGGATGAAAGAAGGGACACTTGCACCATCAGCTATGGTGGGGATGAAAGAAGGGACACTTGCACCATCAGCTATGGTGGGGAGATGAAAGAAGGACACTCAGACCATCAGCTATGGTGGGGATGAAAGAAGGGACACTTGCACCATCAGCTATGGTGGGGATGAAAGAAGGACACTTGCACCATCAGCTATGGTGGGGATGAAAGAAGGACACTTGCACCATCAGCTATGGTGGGGATGAAAGAAGGGACACTGCAAAAAAAAAAAAAAAACAGCCCATTAGTGGTTTATAGTCTCTAAGAGATTTCATTTCATTCTTAAATGGTATTTGAGACATATGGTCAGCTCACAACGTCCCCGCCTTATGATCAACAAACATGTGAAGACAAACAACCACAGAAGATAATATGTTGTTAAGTAGGGGATCCACACAAGCTAGATATAAGATTCAATGAAACCAACATCATATCGTTATAGAATTCACAGTCCCAAATTCTCTAAATCAAGATCTTTGACATTATCAATAACAACAACTAGTTTTACTATGCCCATAACTGCAGACTGCTAACAATGCCGATAGTTTTATGAATCACATAGCCTTTGGAATAGAAGTGTGCAGACCAAAGAGGCGCAACAAATGCATTGATTGTACAGTCCCGTGTGACGAGCCAGATTTTTTTTTATACGGAATGAAGTGTCTGAAAATACAATCAATACTACCCTCCATACGAATAAACATTGTGTGGGAGGGGGGGTTAAATTTTTAGTATCCGTGTTGAGACCTTGCGGTTGGTTGCTGGACACCACATGACCACCCATCACCGAAATTAAACTACCGTGTTAATTAACGGAGAGTGAACACACTGACACATCTGATGATCTGTAGCTGATGTGTAGTTTTTGTTTTGATTGACAACAAACATGGATAAATCCATCGTATTTTAATTCTATCTTTCCACCAACGAACTTGAGGGACATTAAAGACGACACTCATTGAATGATGTTGAAAAATTTTAGGCCCACATATCCTGTTCCTGGCCTACATTAAACTGATCACTATATATATATATATATATAGTGCACTATATATATATATATATATATATATATATATATATATATATATATATATATATCAGTGTACTTTCAGGACTAATTTAACTCATCACTATAAATATATATATATATATATATATATATATATATATATATATATATATATATATATGTGTGTGTTTTTAATATGGGAAGTGTTACATTTTTAATGTGATTGGTTCATGCATCATGTGTACACTGGAATTTTCGACGAATTGCTACCTATAATGTGTATCAGTGTCGCTCTTACACTGACACTTTCAAACTGTACATGGTTCATGTTAGGTATTTATAGGACAACAACAATAATAGCCAATTCAAGTTCCCTGCGATCTCAACTCCACCCGTCCATGTTGTCATTCCACCAAGCGGTTAAGGATATTAAAAAGTCTAAAGATCCTAGAGGTTATATATAAAGTAAATGATGACAGCGACTCAGTAAATGACTTTATGAACAAGTGTTTTGGCCAATGAAATAGTTGTTTCAGTTCTAAATGATTCGATCTATTCCTAAAGTTCTGTGTTGTGGACAACTTTAGTACTCATCGATAAACACAATAAAACTAGGAGCTTATCTCAATAGCTGCCAGAGACATATCTCTAGTGTTGTTATTGTTGAAGATAAACATTTATTTGACATGTTTTTATTACAACAATAGCATATCCAAGTCAAAATCAAACAGTGTAATAGAACAATAGCAGATCCAAGTCAACCAATCAATATGTAATAGAACAATAGCAGATACAAGTCTACCAATCAAATATGTAATGCAACCACTGGCGGCGGAGCAGGGGGCAGGGGGGCAGCGGCCCCCCTAAAACTTCTTGCATGGGGCGGCGCCCCCCTTGAATTTCCAGTCTGCCCCCTTCTAAAATTTTAACTTTTAACTTTGTAATTCGATTTATTTCTTAAATTTAATATTTGAAAGAAATTATAATTAATTGACATTTTACAGTAATCACATTATTGAGAGTTGTTGTGGCATATTTTAAAACTATTAGTTGCAAGTACCCGGCTTTGCCCGGGCTTAAAATAATGTTTTCTGTTTATTTAAGAAGCGTAATTTGACGTTTAATTAAGATTTAAAATAAGACGCGTAAAAAAGGGTTTATTTGCCTGCAATAAAAGGGTACATTTATCTTAAAGCAAATGATACACAATTTTTTGCAGTTCTTCTCTCTCTCCCTCCCTCTCTCTCTCCTCCTCTCTCTCCCTCTTTCCCTCCCTCCATCCCTGCCCCTCTCTTTCCTCTTTCCCTCCCTCTTCCCCTCTCTCCCTCTCCTTCCTCTTTAGGCATGGATCAGTAAAAGATGACAATTCCATGGATGAAGGAATGGAATGTAATAAATGTAGTAAGTAATGGGATATTTGGTTCCCCGTACCGATCATATTTATAGTAAGTTAGCCGTATGTGGGAGAGAAGCTCGTAAACCTGAAAACAGGGGTAAAAGTTTGCCAATTTTCATGTCTTTTTGATATCCAAAATAATTAATTACAATTAAACTACAAATTGAGATGGAACGAAACCTGTTTAAGAACCTTCCCCATGTAATTTTGTGTACGTGTACCCAGTGGCGCAACCAGCAAAAGATGCTGGGGGCCCTCACATATTGAAAAAAAGACTGTTTGACAGTCTTTTTGTAACTTTTTATAACGTAAATATGTATTGATGATTTGGCCTGGGGGGGGGCTCGGCTTCCCCGCCTCCTTGGTTGCGCCACTGTGTGTACCAAATTTCACGTTATTTGGTTGTCTGGATCTTGAGTTTTAAGGGAACAGACAGACAGATAGTAAATGCGTCCTATAAGTATAGAGAAGTATTGCCATCTATCGAATGACGGCAAATGTAATTTTTAAAGAAATTACAACTATTTATTATCTTTTCATAAATTACTTTTCGTTTATTGAGTTTCCCGTTTCCGGTTTCATATTCATCATCATTCATGATAATTATCAGTAATTTTCTGATCTAAAATCACTAAATTTGTAAACAAAATGACATTACGAATCTGTTGACGACAGAAGTGCTCAATGTTCATTTTAATTTTTTTAATATATTATTATTTAATAATATCGATTAAATACTTGCTACAGAATTACTATATTCTATTATTGAATTAAGGGGGTAAAATTTGTCTTTCGGTCATATTTTGGCTTGCCTCCCCTTAAAATATTTCGTTCCGCCGCCGGTGAATACAACACTAGCAGATCCAAGTCAACTAATCAAATATTTAATACAACAATAGCAGATCCAAGTCAACCAATCAAATATGTAATACAACACTAGCAGATCCAAGTCAACTAATCAAATACACAATACAAAAATAGCAGATCCAATCAACTACCAATAAATAACCTTGATTTAACGAATAATAACAACTTTTTTGCCAAGCTTATAATTTTTTTTAATAGAAAAATTTATGTATGTTTGTGTAGTAATGTGTGTGTGTGAATCAAACACGCACACAATTAAGAGCTACAATTTCATCCATGACAAACTTATCTGTTGAAGTTGGACTAATAAAAATCAAATCTTGGTTTCTATGTTATGATATGGTCATTAAATTGCATCCCGTATGGCATTTCGAACAAACTGCAACATTAAATTGTCGTCGGTCTATTGTGTTCCGGGAAAACAAATGTCAACTGAAATGTACTGAATCTATTGTTTAAAAAGAAGCTATCGTTGGTTAAAGTTACATCTTGATGATTCTGAGACAAGAATTTTTGTTTCATAAACTCTGATTACATCAGATAAAAACAAAACGAATGCTGCAGTAAATTAAAATTTAATGCAAGTATTGAAGATTTCCTGAGGGTAATTAGTTTATCTGTGTCTCTATGTGTGTGTGTGTGTGTGTGTGTGTTTGTATGTATGTACATTTTTTATTTGGTATAACTTTTTATTTGCTTCTTAACAGAAATTGCACATAAACATTCCGGAGTTAAATGGCAGATTATATTATAGAACAACTTAATATTTTTAAAAATATGGTTTAAAGTAAAACCAGAAATTATATATATATATGTATCTCCCCGTATTTATTACCACATTCCTTCTTTTTGTTAATAAATTCTAAAAAAAAATAGGATTAATATTTAATTAAAATACTCTTTGTGTAAGGATCATTGTAGCTATGACTGTAGCCATGATTGTAGGCCTAGCCATGAATGTAGGCCTAGCCATGATTGTGACCCAAATATGATTGTAGCCGCTAATCCTAGAAAAATATCATTCCCAATTAAATTGCTACCAAATCACAAAAAAGTGCCAATGAAGTATAATTCTTAAATCAAATGTTATTAGCTTGCCAATATTTAAAGATAAAGCAAAATCACAACCAATGCAAAGCGATTAAAGAGAGATTCCATAAGTCGGAAGATATTTTATTTCATGATTTAACTGTACGTACCACGTCTATGTAACATTTATTCTTACGTGAAGTCATTTTTGTTTGTTAACAAAACTACGAGCTCTTGCAAATATGTCCCCCCCCCTCACCACGGTTCACTGATCACCACTCCCTTCACACAGACACAAGTCATCCAATAGTAAGCACTGAATCTAAACACCAGGCCGACACTGAATCTAAACACAAGGCCGACACTGAATCTAAATACCAGGCCGACACTGGATCTAAACACCAGGCCGACACTGAATCTAAACACCAGGCTATTTTGAAACACGAACATTTCCCTCCATGTATACCATAATTGTAATTTATTTCCTTGAAATACTTGTTGTCCAGACTCGGGCTGCGATTGGTCACACTTGTCTTCAGGTAGAGAGTCATTGTGAAGTAAGTAGCGCCATGGTCATTAGCAGGTAACTTTGACTTCTTCGGTGTTGCCTGTTATCTACTGGACACAGTCATGGGCTCAAGCATTGCTAATCGAATTTGTAAACAAAAAAACTAAAAAAATACATTTTGGTCACCGTTGGTTGGTTGAAGTTCCATCAATGATGACTGTAATACACTAGACAGTTGTTTTAATAAAGTGTGTTGGTCAAATATAAACTAATATTTACAATTTTTTTTTATATATAAGTGGTACAAACAAATATAAAAAAAAAATTATCAAACTCTGGAGCCAAGCTGATTCTTGTTTTTTTTTAAAAAGTTTAGGTAAAGAACTAAACATTTATATTTAGATGTATTCATTACTAAACATTTATATTTAGATGTACTCATTACTAAACATTTATATTTAGATGTATTCATTACTAAACATTTATATTTAGATGTATTCATTACTAAATATTTATATTTAGATGTATTCATTACTAAACATTTATATTTAGATGTATTCATTACTAAACATTTATGTACAGATATATTCATTACTAAACATTTATATTTAGATGTATTCATTACTAAACATTTAATTGTTATCACGATAGCGCCGACACCGGCCATTGAAACACATATGTAATATCAAACAAATTCAGCTGGGCTGCCCCCTGATTATCCTGGGCCCCTGACCATATTCACCCACTGGGCCCCCCTCCGATCACACCCTCCAACCACCTACTATAATATTCTAAGCCTATTTATTGTTTCCGGCGAAGCCCCCTAAGGGTATCGGCCTTTGACATGTGTTTTTTCGGGCTTCACCCACTTACAACAGACCCTGTGAGCTGCATCATAAACTAACAGGCCCTGTGAGCTGCATCATAAACTAACAGGCCCTGTGAGCTGCATTATAAACTAACAGGCCCTGTGAGCTGCATTATAAACTAACAGGCCCTGTGAGCTGCATTATAAACTAACAGGCCCTGTGAGCTGCATTATAAACTAACATGCCCTGTGAGCTGCATCATAAACTAACAGGCCCGTGAGTGTTGGGGTCAGTCGTGCAGCCCAGACGGCTCTATTTTAAAAGAAGGATGATGTCAAATGGGAATATTTTTACATTTCGTCTCTATTCCCCCACCTAAGGAAAGGGGGCAAGGTGTGTGTGTGGGGGGGGGGGGGTTGAAGGAGCTCCCCCGAATAATTTTCCAATAGGCTCAGCGCAGTTCTTTAAGGGGACCGGGGGGGTGGGGGCATCTGAATTCAATAATGCAAAACAATATCTAAAGTCCATCAACAGTTTTTAATCTGTCGCGTCGCCGATGTTTCTCATGCCATTGCCGATGGCAGATGACATATGACAGATGATGTATGACAACACGACACGGTCCATTGACTCGGACAGGAGGAAACAATGAGTTGTTTGTTTTTCCCGTGAGAAAAGATAAAGCGATTTCAGCACTTATATTACTTACGTGCAGGCACGCCGAGAGGGGGGGGCAGAGAGGTCATTGCCAGGGGGCCCGCATCTGTAAGTGGGCCCGGCCGCCCCGACCATGTCAATTTTCTCACGACTTATTGTTTATTAAGGGGCCCCAAATGATGTCCTGTCCTGGGGTCCGTGTTGGAGATGGTGTGTGTGTGTGTGTAGTGTGTTTGTGTTGTAGTGTGTAGTGTGTGTGTGTGTTGATGGATGCTGACATCACTTAGTATAGCGTTTTCGAATCTCAAAGAAGAGCTGATGTTCGTCATCTATATCAACTCCCAACCCCCCCCCCCCCCACACCCACCCCATTTTCCTTCATCCCCCCCCCATAACCTTTTCTATATTAATAAGTGAATCCATTCTAGCAAAAAAAGATTCCAATACCCCATTGAATGGCGGCAGTTGTGCACACTTTCACGTCACATGACCGAACCCAGGGATCCTGCCTGGCTGCTGCACCCTGAACTTAGTAGAGGGGAAATAAAATATCTCTAGAGAGGAAAGATAACATTTTTATAGATGGAATATATCATCTTTAGAGAGGAAAGATAACATTTTTATAGATGGAATATATCATCTTTAGAGAGGAAAGAGGACATTTTTATTGATTTTTTATACAGAAAAAATAATCAACCCTACAGTGAAAATATTTCATCCTGCGTGGAGAAGGGATACTTTTCATATAGAAATAATATTTTGTTAAATAGAAAGTGGATAAAAATTCAAATGTACATTGTAATAAGACGAGATGTGCTGAATGAAGCTTGATATAGGGCTTGTGTTTATGTGTTTGTGTGCATGTATGTGTGTGCACCTGGGTGTGTGTGCATTTTAATTCGAAGCTATATGTCCAGCAGAAATGTAAAGTCCCTTTGCTAAAATTAAAACATGTAAGTTCTGTAAGTAACATGTACCCTGTAAGTGTGCAGTCACGCCACCACCCAGTCACACACACAAACACACACACACACACACAAACACACAGGCAAACATGTTTAAGTCCAGACTTCCATGATTCTCCTACTACGTACAAAAACCAAAATATACGCCCGCATCATTTCACAATAAATTATAGACACAACTCTCAGCTCGTAATTTGTTGCCAAGTTTTGATCTGTAGGATGCAGGGTAGTGGTCACGTTAATGTAAGCATGTAGAGGATGAGAGGATGGTGGGTAGTGGTCATGTTAATGTAAACATGTAGAGGATGAGAGGATGCTGGGTAGTGGTCACGTTAATGTAAACATGTAGAGGATGAGAGGATGCTGGGTAGTGGTCACGTTAATGTAAACATGTAGAGGATGAGAGGATGCTGTGTAGTGGTCATGTTAATGTAAACATGTAGAGGATGAGAGGATGCTGGGTAGTGGTCATGTTAATGTAAACATGTAGAGGATGAGAGGATGCTGGGTAGTGGTCAGGTTAATGTAAACATGTAGAGGATGAGAGGATGCTGGGTAGTGGTCACGTTAATGTAAGTATGTAGAGGATGAGAGGATGCTGGTTAGTGGTCACGTTAATGTAAGTATGTAGAGGATGAGAGGATGCTGGGTAGTGGTCACGTTAATGTAAGTATGTAGAGGATGAGAGGATGTTGTGTAGTGGTCACGTTAATGTAAGTATGTAGAGGATGAGAGGATGCTGGGTAGTGGTCACGTTAATGTAAGTATGTAGAGGATGAGAGGATGCTGGATAGTGGTCACATTACATGTAGAGGATGAGAGGATGCTGGGTAGTGGTCACGTTAATGTAAGTATGTAGAGGATGAGAGGATGCTGGGTAGTGGTCAGGTTAATGTAAACATGTAGAGGATGAGAGGATGCTGGGTAGTGGTCACGTTAATGTAAGTATGTAGAGGATGAGAGGATGCTGGTTAGTGGTCACGTTAATGTAAGTATGTAGAGGATGAGAGGATGCTGGGTAGTGGTCACGTTAATGTAAGTATGTAGAGGATGAGAGGATGTTGTGTAGTGGTCACGTTAATGCTTGTAAGTATGTAGAGGATGAAAGAGTGCTGGGTAGTGGTCACGTTAATGTAAGTATGTAGAGGATGAGAGGATGCTGGATAGTGGTCACATCACATGTAGAGGATGAGAGGATGCTGGGTAGTGGTCACATTAATGTAAGTATGTAGAGGATGAGAGGATGCTGGGTAGTGGTCACGTTAATGTAAGTATGTAGAGGATGAGAGGATGCTGGGTTGTGGTCACGTTAATGTAAGTATGTAGAGGATGAGAGGATGCTGGGTAGTCGTCACGTTAATGTATGTAGAGGATGAGAGGATGCTGGGTAGTGGTCACGTTAATGTAAGTATGTAGAGGATGAGAGGATGCTGGATAGTGGTCACATCACATGTAGAGGATGAGAGGATGCTGGGTAGTGGTCACGTTAATGTAAGTATGTAGAGGATGAGAGGATGCTGGGTAGTGGTCACATTAATGTAAGTATGTAGAGGATGAGAGGATGCTGGATAATGGTCACATTAATGTAAGTATGTAGAGGATGAGAGGATGCTGGATAGTGGTCACATTACATGTAGAGGATGAGAGGATGCTGAGTAGTGGTCACATTAATGTAAGTATGTAGAGGATGAGAGGATGCTGGGTAGTGGTCACATTACATGTAGAGGATGAGAGGATGCTGGATAGTGGTCACATTACATGTAGAGGATGAGAGGATGCTGGGTAGTGGTCACATTACATGTAGAGGATGAGAGGATGCTGGGTAGTAGTTAATATTACAATAGTTGTTTTAAAATAGGTAATACGTGTATTGTGTTATTTTAACATTGATACATGTATTGTGCTAACTTACATTAATACATGTATTGTGATATCAAAATTAAAACAAGATTTTAAAAAAAATATTCTGACGGTTGTGATTATATTACAAAATAATTTTTATGAAGAAATAATAAATCTAGAGTTTCATGATTCAACACAAACAAACAGCAAACAATAAAAACATTATGGGACAAAAAATAAATAAATAAATAACGCGATTTGAGGAGGAGGGGGGGGGAGGGGTAGAGAGTTTAATGAAAGCTTTCAAACTGGCAGCAGACAGGTATAAGAGAGATCTGAATCATACAAGAATTTATATAAATGAATGCAAAACAGACAATCACTAGTATAAAGTAAATCAGACAATTTAAATAGAAAGTAAAACAGACAGTTTAGGAGATAAAGTAAAACAGACAATTTAAACATAAAGTGTAGTAAAATCAGATACAATTTAAATAGAGGAAAGTAAAACAGACAGTTTATATATATAAAGTGAAACAGACAATTTAAATATAATGTTAAACAGAAGATTGAATCAGTATAGAAGGGGAAACAGACAATATGAAGGCAAGTTGTTTGCTGGGTGTGTAAAAAAAAGATGATTTTTTTTTCTATGATTTATTGTAGAAAACATTTTATTACAGCAATTACTGCTTACATTTTTATTTTGTATTATTATTAATGTAATTAAATGTCAAGAGTAAATTTATGTATGATATTGAGATTGTGGCAACAGAGGGGAGAAAATAACAAGAAAGTGGATTTTAACGGCCAGTGTTACATAAAGAGTAAGAGAATTGAAAGTAAGAGAACTGAATGTAAGAGAACTGAAAGTAAGAGAACGGAAAGTAAGCGAACTGAAAGTAAGAGAACGGAATGTAAGAGAACTGAACATAGTCTCTCTCTCAGACCTTGTGATGTACACTCGCACACACCCACAATCACACCCACACATACACACTCGCAAACGCACAAAGTTTAGATTAAAACAAAAACTTGCTAGTAAAATCCATATCCACTCATACAGAACCACATGGATTAATACACATATTTCCCCCATTGTCCATACATTATCCATAGATTATCCATACATTATCCATACATTATTCATACATTATCCCACATTTACACGAACAGGCGAAAAACATCGCAAACAAACTCACTGACATATTATAACACACACACACACACACACACACACACACACACAAACGATTCCACACTTACAAAGTTTCATTTCCAGCCTTATTTAATGTTGTTGTTTCTATTTTTCTGGCATTGATTACAGTAAACACTTCTATTCTCAGTATTATTCCGTTTCTTTCAAATTATTTTATCCCTAATATCTATAAATATACAGTCAGGTATTAATTAACCATCGGATACGTTCCATTAAAAAAACAACAACTGATAAAATCAAATTCGCATTAAACAAATATTTTTTTTTTTTTGAAGTTAAAAAAAATGGCGTCACGTTCACCATTTTCTTTTTTCAATTCGAACAACTTTAAATATTTGCATAAAAAAAAAAGTTCAGACATTTAACAAAAATTAAAAAAAAAAGGTCGATTTCTTGATAAATTCCTTAAAAATTTCAGATATAAGCATCAAAGTATTAGCCTTTAGCTATTAAACATTGAATTATACGTTAAACTTAGGGCCTACGGACTTTTCCAGTGCCTACGAAAGCCAGAATGGCAAAAAAATAAATGCCGGTGCATTCTTGAGTTAACAATTAAACAATTAATCACCATCAGCCATTATTAGCAGGTTATCAACGATTATAATAATGTAATTAAGATGTATGCATTAATATTTAAACCCATTTTTTTCAAATATTTAAAGTTGAAAGTTCTAATATTTTTTATATTATTTTTACAGTATTTTACAGTAAATGCTAAATAAATATTAAAACATATATACATTGTAACACGGCGTCTAATGTACAGTGTCAAACTGCAACTAAGGTATAGTGTCACACGACATCTAATGTACATTGTCAAACTGCAACTAAGGTACAGTGTCACACGACGTCTAATGTACATTGTCAAACTTCAACTAATGTACATTTCACATTCTGTCCAACAAAAAAGTTAAATAGTAAAGGTGGTAACTAATAAATAACTGGGAAAAATGTCATTAAAAATGCAAATAAACTAAAATCAAACGAAATAGTCATAAGTTACAGTGAAGTGGGCACAAATAAATTATCAGTCCATATGTCATAAATTACAGTGCAGTGGGCACATATAAATTATCTGTCCATATGTCATAAGTTACAGTGAAGTGGGCACAAATAAATTATCTGTCCATAT
The DNA here is from genome assembly GCA_021962125.1 of Bulinus truncatus. NCBI lineage: Eukaryota > Metazoa > Mollusca > Gastropoda > Planorbidae > Bulinus > Bulinus truncatus. Next base: position 713,741 of record JAGDYQ010000142.1, on the reverse strand, counting down.
GTCATACGTTACAGTGCAGTGGGCACAAATAAATTATCTGTCATATATTTTGAAAAAAATTAACAAACATCCGACCAACAATTTTAATTTTTTTAAAGAAATCTTTTACAAATTCATTCTGAATAGTATCAAACTAGAAATATTCTCCAAATTAATAATTTTCATTAATTGAGCTCTAATGGAGGCTTGAGAAATATCGTGCACTGACAATATAATCGGTTTAAAAAAAATAAAATCATTGAGGAATCGAACTCGGGCCTTCTACATTGGTTTGATTGTGCTCTATTAACACGTTCAATGACTTATGTGTACTCACTGACTTCCGGCAAAGGGTATGGTCAGGCAGGTGACATCTTCAATAAAAAGGAGATGGTACACCGATGTGCAGAAAGTCACAGCAGCTTGATGTGGGGAATGTGACAGATGGGGGGGGGGGGTACTTGATGGTGAGTGGTACCAAGTGAGTTCATCTACTCACGCCAAGATGGTCTCAGTACTGAATGTAAATTAGAATGCCTTAGTCTTCTAGGTCATTTAATATTAACTCATTGTGGACATATATGTATATAAATGTGGATAAGTGGACATATACATATATATGGATATATGTGTTTATATGTGGACATATATGTATATGTGTGTGTGTGTGTGGATATGTGTATATAAGAGTATATAAGTGTGCTTATGTGTACATATGTTTATATACGTGTATAAGAGTGTACATAAGTGTATACATGTGTGTGTATGTATATGTATGTATATAATTATTTGTATAAATGTGTATATGTATTTACATGTGTAAACATATGAACATATAAATCCTTCAACAACATTGTTCTAGTAAATATAATATGATGAAAAAAAAAAGATAATGTAAACTTTAGTAAAATCCTTGAATCCAAAGGCCAGAAAACTCAAACGACTTGGAATCCTACAAAATAATGTTTAGACCTCTGACATTTAATTCGAATGACCGGCGCATAATGTATGGATCGCTTTTAATTGTTTGTGATTTTCTCTTGCACTCAATCTGTTATTGATTAAACTTGTTAGATTTTTTGATTGTAGTAGTTCATCTGTTGTGAATGTGTTCACTTTATTTTTTCGTTGCATTTGATAAAATATGTAATTAGGCCAATAGCAACTTTGTAATATGAACTGTTTCTGTAGTATTACTGTTATACAATCCTGAAAGACAACTACTATACAGTATTTTTGTAGAAATAGTTATATAGCCAGAAACATACTTGTGTAAAAAAAAATTGTCATTTCCGATCTTATAATAGAAATGTGTCATTTACCTCATTAGATATATATTATCTCGGTTATCTCTTTTTATTTTACTGTAAATATCACAAATGCGAAATAATAGCTATGCATCAGATTAAGCATTTGAAGGGAATTATGTGTAGGCTAGAGTTAATCCCCTTTTTTATATCAGTACCCCTTGATGTAAATTATTAACCTACAATAATGTATATATATATATATATATATATATAGCTCTGCATTAATTAAGCGAAAAAGCTGTATCTTTTGAATTCTTCACTAACCAACAAAGCTGTATATATTCAACTCTTCACTAACCTACAAATAATTTTAAATATTGATTGGACACAAGCCACCCATATCATTGCATGATCTATGTTTACACGTCATCATCTATATCATTGCACATCCATCTATCACACCACCCATTATAACAGTATCTGTGAATTTCCTTTTCTTCTGAACCTTTCGCTTCATATCTCACGTCGTAGTTTTCTAATTTATAATCGGGTGACGTGCCTATGTTTGCATAGATCTGGCAGAACGCAGTTTGGCACATTATGATGTACATCGACGCGCACTTTATAAACTGATATCGATGTTTTTTAAGATAACGATACCCCCGCATCCGACTGGAAAAACGCCCGAGATAAGAACAATGTCATGACAACCTGTAAATGTCTTGTGCGTTAAGTTTGTTCCTTGCAAAACGGATGTCTTATGCGTAGTTGGTTGTTCATTGTGGCAACGTGATGCCTTGTATAAAGTTGTTGTTCATTAGTAATGACAAGTTCGGTTCACAACTGTTGTTACTTCCGTGCAACGGATGTCTCATAGGCACTGTTGTTGTTCTTCTTCTAATTGATCGTCTACTTATCGTTTTAGTCAGTTGTATCGGATCTCCAGTATGTGTTGTTGTTCCTTGTAAACGGATAACGTCTTGTATTGAGTTGTGGTCCGTGTAACGTGATGTCTTCTTAATCACTTGTTTGGTTCTCTTGTTACCGATGTTGATAGTTGTTGTTGCTCCTTTTTGTACCAGATCATCTTGTAGCGAGTTGTTGTTCGTGCAATGGATGGTCTTGTAAATGTGCGTTGTCGTGTAATGGATGGGTCCTGTATGTGCCGTTGTTTCTTGTAACGGATGTCTTGCATCCAGTTGTTGTTCCGTGTAACGGATGTCTTGTCGTGTTGTTGTTCCGTGTACTTGCGTTACTTGTGTAATAATTTGATTGTCCGTGTAACGATGTCTTATGTAATGAGTTGTTGTTCCAGTGTAACGGACGTCTTGTCTGTGTTCCTGCTGGGTGTAAATGGAGGTCTTCAGTGTAAAGCATATTTTCTACACTGGCAAAGCTGGTCTTTACTTGGATTAACCTGCAATTTGTGCTCCAGTGTAGACCTTGGTATTCCATCGCAGCTCGGGGCTTCATGCGTGATCGGACAGGAGCGCAAGAGCGTTCTGAGTGTAGAAAAACTAGGAACGACCTAGCCCCCTCTCACTATAAAAGAGGCCCTCTTAAGTATTAATTTCTACTTATAACTGATCCTGTGTGTCTGCCTGGTACTTTTGCCGCGTCTCATATCATATCTGAAGTATTCATCACCAGCCCCTTCCCCCCCTCGCATGTCTAAGTATGGTCCTGCTGGGATGAAGGTGACTCATCTAGAGATTCTAGACTAGCATTTTCAACGCGGACCTAAACACCAAGAACGGGGTCGCCGTATAATGTCAGCCCCCACTATGTAATTTTTTTTGATAAAGTACCACTGCGTTGTTCAAATGACTTTAATACTTCTTTATTAAACTTCTTAAAGCCTAAAAATATTTTCTTTCTATTAATAATGCCAAATGTACATATATTTTTTTAAAGTTTATAAATTGTATTCATAAAACAATAGCGATTTTAAATCAAAAAAGTAAATTGATAGTAGCGATGAATAAAGAAAATTAGCTAAAATATTATACAATCAATGAAAACTAGATCTGTTCTGAAACGAAAATAAATAGCCTTCATTGTATCGAATCAGAAGTCAAGGGATATAACCCTATGTGAAAGGTTTGGTATGGGTACAGTAATATATATATATATATATATATATATATATATATATATAATTAGTAATTGCATTAAAATGAATATATACATGTGGTTGACACAAATATGTTAGAAATAACGTTCTGGATCTTTAATATTAGATTTTTTTGATATTTTCCGCAAAAATGTAACGCTATATGTATCTCAACACTCATATAAAGATTTTTAAATGCCGTCACATTAGCTGAAGTGTTGAACTCAACGTACATACGATTGGGAGGGGGGGGGGGTCTCATCAAAGCCTGCCATGAAATTCCACGGATCTGGGTACACCACATAAATGGATATATCCAAATCTGGTGCTAAGTTTATTACAGAGACCATAGATGGCTCGATGAAGTTTAAAATAGATCCTCAAAAAAGTACTAGAAAATAATGAAGACAAAATGTGGAGAACCGCCTATTGATACTTCCAAATATTAGTAAAACATGTAGAAACTCCATATAGGGTAAGGAAAGGGAGGAAGGATGGAGGAAAAACTCTATATGATTGTTGATGTGATGATAAGTGTTTAATCAAGTGCGTTCAATTGGGACCAAGCCCATTGTCTGGTGGACGCAATGACGAGGGTATGTCCTTTGATGCAATGTGACAACTGCCCAGGGGGGGGACATTTAGCACGGCATATACCGAAGTGGGACGGTGCGTTTGGGTAGGGCTTTGAAGTTGGATGCCACATGAGGGGATGGGGGTGTGAGGCTTACAATGGACATGGAGTAGAGATGAGGAGGCTGTGTTGGATGAGTGGGGGATGGAGGAGAATTGAAGGACATGAGGGGATGAGCAGGCTTTAGCTGACATGAGGGGATGAGGAGTGTTTCTATAGTCAAGGCCATGGGGTCATGAGATGAGGCCAGCTGGGACATGAGGAGCAGTTTGAACGTGGACGCACTGGCAGGCTGTAACAGATAAGAGGTGGGAGGCTTTATTGGACTTTGGAAGAGTGTGAGTGAGGCCAGCATTTAAATGTGCAGGTTCATTGGTGGGACATTGGGGTGGATAATGTGTAACTCAAGGGTGATGAAATTAGTTGGGATAATTTAATACTATGTATTTCTGTGGGAAACTAAACACCAGAATATACATAATGTTTGTTTGTTTTATTCATCCTGGTGGCCAGGTAATCTAGACTGAACAGGTCAAGTCATGGATTTGTAAATCCAGCATGTGCCACAGTTTAGTTTGTTATTTAAAGGAAGTTCTCAATGATTAATGACATTGATTTAGAACATTTTTCTTTTGTTTCAACTTTTATACTGCAATTCCAAGATAGACATATTTCTCCATGATTTGTAGGCCTACATCCAGACATATTCTCCTAGATTTGTAGGCTCATATCCACATAGCTCTCCAGGATTTGTAGACCTACGATCCAAGCATATTCTCCGTGATCTGTAGGCCTACATTAAATCCAACTATATTGTTTTACAGGTACATATTCTGTGAAAAGTGTTAAATTGTACCCTTTTTATTTATTATAAAGTGTCAGCTTGAGCTCGTGAAATGATTAACTTTTAACATTGGAATAGAAATATAAAAAATACATGTGGATTCCAAGCTCGCTACTTTTGGAAATAAAATGTTATACGTTAGTATATGTTACAATTACTAACTGCCTGTGGACTGTATACAAATACAGTATGTACGTTGCAAGTACTAACTTACAGTAGATCTGTTTACAAATACAAGTATATACGTTAAAATTACTAACTGCCAGTAGACTGTACACAAATACAGTATGTATGTTACAAATACTAACTGCCAATAGACTGGATACTAATAGGGTATGTACCCAGGTCAACGAAACATGTACACAAACATACACAAACTAACAGATACACAAACACACGCAACATTTTTTTCGAACACAAACATAAACAGACACAGGGGAAGCGTACTTTTGAACTAGACTGTTAGTATTATGTTCGTTCGTATGTATTTAGGTCATGTTGTGCCACTTCGATGACAGGCAGTTCCTTTGACACCTGAATTATGATTTAAAAGTGATAACTCAGACATACTGCATGACCCAGAATCCGAACATAAGACGGGGTAGTGTTCCAGAACTTCATTCAATATAAATAAGACAGGGTGGTGTTCCAGAACTTCATTCAATATAGAAATTTGATTCTTAGATTCTTGAGTTTACATACAGTTTTTTTTTTTTTTTTATAAATATCCACAATTTTTTTACCTGAAAATTTTAAATATTCCATAAAATGAACTTTAGAAGATAAAATTAAGCAAATTTTAATGAACTATTGAAGATACAAGAATTATAAATTTTAAACCCATCCGATGAGCTAAATTTAGTCGATTGTCTTTTATCAAATAATTATCAGTTTGTCGCATGAATATTAATCCAATGACTTGTACATGAAATACAATAGCTTCTGCACAATCCACAATAAACATTTTCTTTATTAGTCTGCATGAATTTTATTCAATACGTTTTGTTTTCATTTCTCTCACTGAGAAGATCGGTTTCATCAGTGTGTTAATATGACTAACATAAAACAGGTATGTAATATACTACATGCGGATTGATAGAACACAGTACATGCGCATTGATAGAACACAGTATTACTTGGATTGATAGAACATCACATAGATGCCATGTGGATTAATAGATCATGTAGTGCTATAAGTGTAGATTGATTTTAATATATTATATGGTGGATTTATTATTAGTAAATATAGTTTTATAGTGGATTGATAGAACATAGTACAAGTGATTGGATAGGTGATATAGTGCCATGTGGATTGATAGAACGTAGAACAGAGCATTGATATAATATAGTATTATTTAGATTGATAAAACATAGTACAAGTGCTATGTGGGATTAATATAACATGTACATTTGGATTGATTTACGATATTATATGCATGGATTGATAGAATATTGTACTGGTGGATTGATACAATACAGTACAGTGAGGATTGGTAGAACATTGTACTGGTGGATTGATTACAATAC
>JAGDYQ010000142.1:567970-706894 GCA_021962125.1 Bulinus truncatus | reverse complement strand
TAAAGACGTTTCTTTATATTTGAAAAAAATTATTGTCTCTTAAATCTAGCTACAAGTGGTTGTAGGTTATTGAAATATAATAATTGAAAAAAAATATCATTTAATCGTCCGAAAACCTGTCAATAATTGTTGCATAGCTCTGATGAGCCAATTAAACTCAGAACACAAGCTTACTATTTCATTTGATGAGTTTTCTAATAAATCTTGCGTGAAACTACGTGCTGCAGTATTTCGCACCAAATGAACGGGTTATTTCCCGTACAAGGGGTATATAATATATAAGCCCCCTAGGAGCCCTGAAGCCCGGCCCTCAGAGGTCCTATCGCGAAATGGACTTTGATGTACACTTGGCAGGCCAAGACCTACAAAATGATATATACATCATGGGTCTAGGACTTATGGTTGCTGAGATATAGGCGCCTTTAATATAGCTTATATAGCAAAAAAACGGTACTGGCTCTCTCCCTTTTTTTTACTACGGCCCTCAGAGGTCAGATCGCGAAATGGAAAAAGTCTTTTCTTTGGCAGGCCAAGACTCTACAAAATGATATATACATCATGTGGGTCTATAATTTATGTATTGTTGAGATCAATGACGCGGACAAACAGACAGACAAAACGGGACAATAGAGCATTTTTTCGAGAAAAAATGCTCTAAAAAAAACTCGTACTGATTTCAAGTAAATGATAATCATGCTCAGTGATTATAGTTTGTTAACATTGTGTACTGGAGGTTATTGGTTCCTCGATGGATTACTTTTGATGATGGTTTGTTGATTATGGCAGCCATATCTTTTTTGACGTATGAAATGTAGGTCATTTCTACATTAGAGCGTGGCATAAATCAGCTTCTAATTAAATTAATTAAATTGATTAGGAAGGGGTTTAACATTAATATCTAGATTTTGCTGGCAGCGGGCTTAATATCTAGTATTAAATAAAGAGAAAGGTAAAAAGCCAAATGTGAAAATTTAAATAAAAAAGAATAATTTTTTCTCTGTTATCAATTAAACGAACATTGGAAATTTGTCTTTTTTCTTTCTGATTCTGGAATGTCTCTGTATCTCTCCTTATTGACTGGAATCTTTCTGCACCCAGAAATTATCAAGGGAAATTCGGCAAATCGTTATCATTGCTAGCAACAAATTTTTTTTAGATGATGCTTCAAAATGAAGTATCTTGATTTACACCGAAAGCTATATTTTTTAGAATGATGATTTATACAAAATATAAAATACCAAAACAATCGAAAAAAGTTACTGTTCAACTTAAACAGCTTAATCAACCGAATGCCAACAATCTTGCAATATATTCTGGTATTATGCCGAAAATTAATTTCGACACGATAATCCCAAGGGAATTATGATAGATTAACTGATTGTTCTTTTAATAAAAGTAAGTAGACTTTAAAGTAGAATAAATAAACTTTAAATTGTTAGAAAATGTGTGTCCCGTGAGTACGAGCAATAGAAGCTTATTTCCAGTGATGGGCAAAAGGGCATTAAATTTGCTATCTTTGACCGTCCAGAATGTCCTTGCTGAGTTCACAACTACAGAATGTTTTTCAGTGTGCGTACTCACTTAGAACTTCCTAATTGCCGTGTCTGCTCTGCACAACTCCATACCAGAAGTACTCAAGTACTGTACCGACTTCTGCGGAAACTGTCAGCTTAATAGTGAGAACTTCTGGTTTCGTTCTTCCAATAACAACAATTCTAGGTCTGACAGCAACAAGATTGCTGATAAATTCGAAATCAAAACACGTTTTCTGGAAAAAGCGAAGGGCCAGTGAACAGTTGACTGATAAAGAAGTTTAAAGTGGAACAGTCGGTGATTTGATTGTGTATATCATAAGAATGGAGGAGCAGTTTTTCAAATGGCGCTGCTAACAAGAGCATTTTCTTGAAAGTGATAAAAGAAGATGCCATAGAATAACTAATGACTGTAAGCATATAGATGGATGGTGCAGAAAATACTGTGCATGCAGCATAAGATAAAGTACAACCCGCGATAAAAACAAAATTTCACTACACGTCAATATTGTGGTTTCAAGGTCATACTGGGTGCCGAGTTGTGCTGAATGATTGCAATTAAAATGACAAAGATCTAACAATCATTTTTGTGATTTTTGTTTCATCTGCTCTTTACATGACCGAGATCAAAGTCTGGACAGATGTTCCGTGTTTCATCAGAAAATGATAATGTAATGGCAGCCATGAAGATATTAGCCTGAGGATGAAGTTCTGCTAATCCGACACACACTTACATTGTTCTTCGAGGAAAAAGTAAAAGACAGTTCATATCTACATGGGTCAAGTGGTGTCGGTGGAGAATGAAGTTTGTGTGTGTGTGAAGTACATGCAGAAATCAGGAAACCTGTACCAAGGGTCTAGCCAGCAAGATGAGTCACTCGTGGCATCCAATGAGAGACTACGCTGCTCTATGTCAACGCCTGAGCATGCCAGTAACAGAGAACACTTGGCATTTTCAGCAGAATCTCTTGGAGATTGTCAAAAATAAAGCATTGTTGTTATCTGACATTACAACTGTCTACTTCAAATAAATACTGAATTAACTTCTAACAATGTGTATAGATGTACCTAAGTGCAAAGTACAACGGTATTATCTTTGTCAATGTATTTTTCATTACACGTGGTTATAAATAGTAATCGTTGGTAGTCTTCATAGTAGATGCTTGTTTCTAGTGTCCGTAAAATATAATTTATTCTTCATTCTTTGGATCGGTTTGAATGTGTCCCGTAAGTCACGTGTTTTGTATACCGTGATTCAAGGTATTAAATCAATCACCGTATTTTCTAGGGACTAGGCAGATTTCACATTTTATATGACTATAATATACACTTACAAGGGTACTTCAAATTTATAATAATTTAAAAATCTAAGTATGCAATAGATTAGAGCGGGAATTATAACTAATTTGCTTATCCTCAAGTGCGTGTTTTTTTTTGTCCCGTGAGTCACAATTTGTTTAATTCAATCCGAATTTGGAAAGTTGTGGCTAGTCAGCAAATGTATTTTTTATTGAGTTAAAAACTAAACCTGCCAGTATTCGTATGTATCATAATCAATGCAAATATTCAATTACTTAACTGAAAATTTATATTATAAGTTCACTCCACCTGTTCCGTGAGTCACCATGAATGGATGTATTTTTATTGTAATACATAAAGCCTCACAAATTGTCATATGACTGCACTGACCTTCATATTAAAGCGATATATAAATCAATGGGGAACCTGTCTTTTATAATGTGAATCAAGACATATGGAGTTATGTTGAGTAGACATACTCGATTGCATACATAGAAATCGACCATGGTCAATTAAGAAGCAAAACTTTAGGTGTGAAGATATTTCTTTTTAATATTGAAATTGGTTATCTATCTATCTATCTATCTATCTATCTATCTATCTATCTATCTATCTATCTATCTATCTATCTATCTATCTATCTATCTATCTATCTATCTATCTATCTATCTATCTATCTATCTATCTATCTATCTATCTATCTATCTATCTATCTATCTTTCTATCTATCTATCTATCTATCTATCTATCTATCTATCTATATCTTAATAGCTATTTTATCAACTTTCTACATACCTATCTCTGTTATTGTACATAAAATAAGGAAATAGGAACAAATTATTGAAATCTAGACTTATCTATGTATCTACCTATCTCTCTGTTATTGGCCCCCTTAAAATGAATGGAAGCTGTACAAATTCATGTGAAATGAATAACACTGTGGTTTGCTGGAAATGAATAACACTGTGGTTTGCTGGAAATGAATAACACTGTGGTTTGTTGGAAATGAATAACACTGTGGTTTGCTGGAAATGAATAACACTGTGGTTTGCTGGAAATGAATAACACTGTGGTTTGCTGGAAATGAATAACACTGTGGTTTGCTGGAAATAAATAACACTGTGGTTTGCTGGAAATGAATAACACTGTGGTTTGCTGGAAACTAATAACACTGTGGTTTGCTGGAAACTAATAACACTGTAGTTTGCTGGACTTTGTAAAGGTTGGCCCTTGGTCATTCAGTTTGCTACTGTTAAGTAAGAATAACAATTCTCCTAGCGCAGGTCCACTTTGACGCGGTGCTTAGGGCAGTTGCTTCCTTTGCCACTTACTCGCTACTGAGGTATAAATTTTAAGAACAGTCTGTATAGAAGAGTAAATTACTGGATTGTGGAATATATAAAATAAATAGCTGAAAGATAAAAACAAACCTCGGGGTCGAATGCAGCAGTATTTTACTTGAGTCATTTTTGAGAGAATCGTTATTGATATGGCAGGAACCTTCCCATAGACCAGGCAAGGGCACTGCTATATTCTGGTTATCACAGACTACTTTAACAAATGCCCAGTAGTTTTGCTATGGTGAATCAAGAGGCCACAACTGTAGCAGATATTGTAGTTAATGAATGGATCAGTCCCCATGGAGCTCCGCTTGGACCAGGGTTAAAACTACAAATGTAGGTTATTTCAGGAGTTGTGTAAAATTTATTTTGGGGATTCGAAAGACAATAACGATCCCGTTACATCCACAAATGGATGGGATGGTTGAACGGTTTAACCGGCCGCCGATGAAGCACCCAGCGAAAATGGTGGATGACCGCCAGGACGACTGGGACTCGCACATACCACTGTTTCTGATGGCATACCGAGGGGAATGCACGAAACGACGGATCATCCGCCATCAACGCCATTGTTTGGCCGGGAGCTCCGCTTACCATGTTTGGGCTCCCCAAAGATGCGCCCTCTATGAAAACCGATTCTGCCAAAGACTCGATGGACTTCATTCCAAGGTACGAAAGAACATCAAAACCGCTAATGACATTATGAAAACTAGGTACGCTAGACGGGCAAACTAGTCTGGTTTTCAGGAGGGAGACCTAGCCTGGCTTTACAATCCACAGAGACGTAAAACAAGATCCTCAAAACTGCAGAAGAACTGGGAAGGCCCATACGGGTCATACAGATACTTAACAACGTCATATACAGAAACCATAGAAGTGCTTGTGCCATGATGATAGTGAGAAATGACTTGGTTTGAGATGGGGACAGTGTTATCTCTCCTTGCCCTCGGTGCGCTATAACTAGGGAATTCAGCGCACCATATAATTTACGTATTGGAAGCAATGACTTTGTGACGTAAGAGCAGCAGAGAATGTAGAACAGGGGTCATTGTAGTGGTTCAGTTGAAAGAAATATTTAAATGCTGTGTGTTTTACCCAGTGCTTTAGTGAACTATTTAGAGCATTTGAAACAATTTTTAAGGAACAAATATATATATATATGTCCCAAAAATGCTCGAAAAATTATTTTTTTTAAATCTTTGGTGTCTCACCCCCTGAAATGTGTCTCTTGGGTACAATGAGTGAATTGGTGAAGTTGTAGCTCATTTGAGCAACATTTAGAGGTCCCCCAAGAGCTTTTAAAATTCCAGAATTAGGCCAAAATAAAAATCCAGACGAATTATGGCTCAAATAATTTGCAGTTTTGCATGCCATAGTTGAATAAAATGAAGTTTAAATATACTTAAATTTATCTCATTGCTACCATTAACTAGAGTTGAAATTGTGTGATTCTTAATTAGAAAATGTAACAAATGCTAAAAAACATAAAATACCTAATGGGCAAAATTTAAGCAATGTGCATGTTTTTTGAAGATTTAATTTTTTTAAACTAAGCATGCTAAATTGTCAGGCATCATATCACCAAAAGTTGCTGCAGTGCTGGACAGAACGAACACCAGCATTAGAAAATCAACAATAATACTTGCATCCGCATTCAACGAAGCTGGTGTTCCGACATCTGACACAGTATTTTCCAAGAGCACAATGCATCGTCATCGCAAGCTTTGTCGTCAACAAGCTGCAGCATATATAAAAGAAGACTATATTCCCTATAAATCAATTGTACATTGGGATGGTAAGCTATTGCCCGATGTTACCGGACATGTTACCAACAACGGCGATCGATTATCTGTCCTGCTCTCGTCACTTGTCGATGGCACTACAGAGCTTCTTGGTGTTCCCAAGTTAGCATCCGGGTCAGGATGGGTAGCTGCTGATGCAGTATATGAACATATCAAATCATGGAAGTGCGAATCTATGGTCATCGGCATGTGCTTCGACACTACGGCTTCCAATACTGGAAGACTCAATGGAGCTTGCACTCTGTTAGAAGTAGCCCTGGGACGTAATCTATTTTGGATGGCATGCCGTCATCACATGTTGGAAGTACTCCTTTCCGATGCATTCAATGTTTGTCTTGGACCATCCACTGGACCAGATATTTTGTTTTTTAAGAGGTTTCGAGAAAAATGACCAGAATTAAACCACACACCCGAAGCCAAATCCGCCCCTTTGATAATCGTGTCTGATTCGATTAAAGAATTTATTAAATGTCAACTTGAGGTCAGTCATTCATGTGATGATTATTTGGAATTTCTTCTGCTTGCTGCACAAATGGTTGGGTTGGAGGTCGATGTCAGCATTCGCAGACCTGGTGCCCTACATAGGGCAAGGTGGATGGCGAAAGCAACCTATGCATTGAAAATCGATCTATTGTTTGCAGGTAATGAAACCATCTTTCAGTTAACAGCTCGAGAATTACAAGGTAATCAGCGCTTTAATCGGTTTACCATATGTGTTTATCTTCAATCATGGTTTTCATGCAGGCTCACCGCAGATGCACCTGTGAATGATATCTTGTTGATAAAGCGTTTATACGAATATGATGATGCTGTTCTTCAATCTACTGGATTGAAAATGATGGTTATCGTGATACTTGAGTCCGGAACTGTCGACGCTTGCGTTATTTTCAACCCTTTTGTCGGACAAAGAAAAAACTGGCCTTGTTCGGACAATGCAATCAGAACGTGGAGCGCATCTCATAAAAACACTATCAAAAAGTGTTGTTGATTTGCGTGCTTCCCCAACATTTTATGAAATATCCCACATTGATGCCAGTTTTCTAGATGTTCCTGTTGAAGCTTGGTCAGATACACCATCTTTTAAAGTTGCATCAGATTTTGTAAAGAATCTGGCTTGTATCAATGACTCTGCAGAGCGAAGTGTAGCATTGATACAAAATTTCAATGACAGTATCACCAAGAATGAAGAACAAAGACAATTTTTGCTCCAAGTGGTTGAAAAACATCGGAAAAATTTTGCAGAGTGTAATCGTGAACAGCTGGCTAAAATTTAAATTTGAAGAACTTTTTTAAATTTTTGTCTACCCTATAGTACAAAGTACAAAATAAATAGCAGGAATGCTTATTTGCATTGATTATTATTATTATTTTTCAAGCAGATTGACATTGATTCAAGAATTAACTTGACAAAATGAATCAAACTTTGATTTCATAATTTTTTACTTAAATTTCAAATTTAAAAATATAAACCATTCCAGATTTATATATTTTGTTTCATTTAATATTATAAACAATACTAAGCATCAATTTGTTACTTAATATATCAGTTTTGCAAATGCTGCATTAGATTTGACCGCGAATGATTTTACACCAAAATCCGGAACTTTAAACCACTTGGGGGACCTCTAAACATTGTCCAAATGAGCTGAAATTTTGAAGGTTAACTACTGTTACCATACAGACATATTCTGTGGGTTGAGACATTAACATTTTAAAACTTCATTTTTTTGGGACTCCCTAATATATATATCCATGGGTACCAAGTTCCAGAGAAATCTCCGTATGAAATTAATTTTAGATTTATTTCACTTGACGGTGTGTGCAATAATTAAACTATTTTCACAAACCCTTATTTGATGTAAATACATTTGTTACAAATAATTTGACTGCGCATCAGATCGGTCCGCAGCTGTTTGAATAACACATAGTCAATGAAAAGATTGAACTGAGCAACGTGCATAAACCCACCTCTTTCATCCGACCTGTATAAACCCACCTCTTTCATCCGACCTGCATAAAACCATCTTTTTCATCCGACCTGCATAAACCCACCTCTTTCATCCGACCTGCATAAACCCACCTCTTTCATCCGACCTGTATAAACCCATCTCTTTCATCCGACCTGCATAAACCCACCTCTTTCATCCGACCTGTATAAACCCATCTCTTTCATCCGACCTGCATAAACCCACCTCTTTCATCCGACCTGCATAAACCCACCTTTCTCCTCAAAAAGTAAAAAAAAAAGCCTACGTTATATTTAGATTCATTTGAAATAAACTGTGAGTTGGGAAAGCAGACACTAACCAGCATTTTTTAAGATGTAAATAAGCTTATTTCTTAACAGACTTTAGACATACGTTCTCGAATTTAAGCTTTGAATGGAATACTAGTAGATGTTTTAGAGATTAAATAAGGTAAGTGGATCATTTATTGTTATTGTAGATATATTGTTAAACACGCAATGTGATATTTTTATGGTTTAGTATCTGTATTATTTGTTTAGTTTAGTATCAGTATTGTTTGTACAGTTTAGTGTCAGTTTAGTTTTGTATAGTTTAGTATCAGTATTGTTTGTATAGTTCAGTATCAGTATTGTTTGTATAGTTCAGTATCAGTATTGTTTGTATAGAACAGTATCAGTATTGTTTGTATAGTTAAGTATCAGTCTTGTTTGTATAGAACAGTAATAGTATTGTTTGTATAGTTTAGTATCAGTATTGTTTGTATAGAACAGTATTAGTATTGTTTGTATAGTTCAGTATCAGTATTGTTTGTATAGAACAGTATCAGTATTGTTTGTATAGTTCAGTATCAGTATTGTTTGTATAGAACAGTATCAGTATTGTTTGTATAGTTAGTATTAGTATCGTTTGTATAGAACAGTATCAGAATTGTTTGTATAGTTAGTATCAGTATTGTTTGTATAGTTCAGTATCAGTGTTGTTTGTCTAGTTCAGTATCAGTGTTGTTTGTATAGTTTTTGATCGGTTTATGGGGCCCTGTTTATCCCTAAATACATTTATTAGCATATTATTATTGTTTGTATAGTTCAGTATCAGTATTGTTTGTATAGTTAGTATCAGTATTGTTTTTATAGATCAGTATCAGTATTGTTTGTATAGTTAGTATTAGTATCGTTTGTATAGTTCAGTATCCGTGTTATTTGTATAGTTAGTATCAGTATTGTTTGTATAGTAATTATCAGTATTGTTTGTATAGATCAGTATTAGTATTGTTTGTATAGCTAGTATCAGTATTGTTTGTATAGTTTAGTATCAGTGTTGTTTGTATAGTTAGTATCAGTATTGTTTGTATAGTTTAGTATCAGTATTGTTTGTATAGTTAGTATCAGTATTGTTTGTATAGTTCAGTATCAGTGTTGTTTGTCTAGTACAGTATCAGTGTTGTTTGTATAGTTTTTGATCGGTTTATGGGGCCCTGTTTATCCCTAAATACATATATTAGCATATTATTATTGTTTGTATAGTTCAGTATCAGTATTGTTTGTATAGTTAGTATCAGTATTGTTTTTATAGATCAGTATCAGTATTGTTTGTATAGTTAGTATTAGTATCGTTTGTATAGTTCAGTATCCGTGTTATTTGTATAGTTAGTATCAGTATTGTTTGTATAATTAGTATCCGTATTGTTTGTATAGTAATTATCAGTATTGTTTATATAGATCAGTATTAGTATTGTTTGTATAGCTAGTATCAGTATTGTTTGTATAGTTTAGTATCAGTGTTGTTTGTATAGTTAGTATCAGTATTGTTTGTATAGTTTAGTATCAGTATTGTTTGTATAGTTAGTATCAGTATTGTTTGTATAGTTCAGTATCAGTGTTGTTTGTCTAGTACAGTATCAGTGTTGTTTGTATAGTTTTTGATCGGTTTATGGGGCCCTGTTTATCCCTAAATACATATATTAGCATATTATTATTGTTTGTATAGTTCAGTATCAGTATTGTTTGTATAGTTAGTATCAGTATTGTTTTTATAGATCAGTATCAGTATTGTTTGTATAGTTAGTATTAGTATCGTTTGTATAGTTCAGTATCCGTGTTATTTGTATAGTTAGTATCAGTATTGTTTGTATAATTAGTATCCGTATTGTTTGTATAGTTAGTATCAGTATTGTTTTTATAGATCAGTATCAGTATTGTTTGTATAGTTAGTATTAGTATCGTTTGTATAGTTCAGTATCCGTGTTATTTGTATAGTTAGTATCAGTATTGTTTGTATAGTAATTATCAGTATTGTTTGTATAGATCAGTATTAGTATTGTTTGTATAGCTAGTATCAGTATTGTTTGTATAGTTTAGTATCAGTGTTGTTTGTATAGTTAGTATCAGTATTGTTTGTATAGTTTAGTATCAGTATTGTTTGTATAGTTAGTATCAGTATTGTTTGTATAGTTCAGTATCAGTGTTGTTTGTCTAGTACAGTATCAGTGTTGTTTGTATAGTTTTTGATCGGTTTATGGGGCCCTGTTTATCCCTAAATACATATATTAGCATATTATTATTGTTTGTATAGTTCAGTATCAGTATTGTTTGTATAGTTAGTATCAGTATTGTTTTTATAGATCAGTATCAGTATTGTTTGTATAGTTAGTATTAGTATCGTTTGTATAGTTCAGTATCCGTGTTATTTGTATAGTTAGTATCAGTATTGTTTGTATAATTAGTATCCGTATTGTTTGTATAGTAATTATCAGTATTGTTTATATAGATCAGTATTAGTATTGTTTGTATAGCTAGTATCAGTATTGTTTGTATAGTTTAGTATCAGTGTTGTTTGTATAGTTAGTATCAGTATTGTTTGTATAGTTTAGTATCAGTATTGTTTGTATAGTTAGTATCAGTATTGTTTGTATAGTTCAGTATCAGTGTTGTTTGTCTAGTACAGTATCAGTGTTGTTTGTATAGTTTTTGATCGGTTTATGGGGCCCTGTTTATCCCTAAATACATATATTAGCATATTATTATTGTTTGTATAGTTCAGTATCAGTATTGTTTGTATAGTTAGTATCAGTATTGTTTTTATAGATCAGTATCAGTATTGTTTGTATAGTTAGTATTAGTATCGTTTGTATAGTTCAGTATCCGTGTTATTTGTATAGTTAGTATCAGTATTGTTTGTATAATTAGTATCCGTATTGTTTGTATAGTAATTATCAGTATTGTTTATATAGATCAGTATTAGTATTGTTTGTATAGCTAGTATCAGTATTGTTTGTATAGTTTAGTACCAGTGTTGTTTGTATAGTTAGTATCAGTATTGTTTGTATAGTTTAGTATCAGTATTGTTTGTATAGTTAGTATCAGTATTGTTTGTATAGTTCAGTATCAGTGTTGTTTGTCTAGTACAGTATCAGTGTTGCTTGTATAGTTTTTGATCGGTTTATGGGGCCCTGTTTATCCCTAAATACATGTATTAGCATTATATTAGTTTTATTGTTTTAATACACATATACACATTTCTCAATGTATCAAGTTGATCTTCGATTATTAGAATCAAGGCCGCAACGTACTATGGTGCAGAGGGTTACGCACTATGGTGCAGAGGGTTGCTAAACACTCAGATGCCAAACTCTGAAGGAGGACAAAATTTTGTGCATCAATCAAAGAAAAAAAAATATCTGGTATAAAGAAAACGTATGATGCGATATCAATAGAACAACGAGAAGAAAAACTTCAGGGCAGATATTTACCACAAACGGTTTTAGTGAAAAGAACTCAGTCCAAGATTCGGGATTTATTCAAGTTTGTTGGAATCAATAATAACATTTGTTCAGATTTATTTAGATTAATCTTTACAATGAAATCAATCCGATTAATTTTCTTATTTGCATTTAACTTGCATTTAATAATACAGATATATGCTCCTACATCTAGCTATGAGGACAGAGAAATGGAGGTCTTCTATGACCAATTACAGAATATCGTGGACCAAACACCAAAGAAGGATATAATCGTCGTCCAAGGAGACTGGAACGCGAAGGTTTGAGAAGATGCATGTACCAACTGGGCAGATGCTTGTGGACACTCTTGCAATGACATGACCAATGACAGAGGGCTTCGGCTTTTGGAGTTTGCCAGATATAACAACCGCCTGTTAGCAAATACACTTGGACAGCATAAAAAGTCCAGAAGATGGACTTGGCACAGCCCAAACGGAGAACATAGTAATCAGATAGATTACATACTGGTCAAAAAAAGATACAAATCATGCATTAAAACATCTAAAACTAGAAGTTTCCCTGGAGCAAATATCGGTAGTGATTACAATCTTGTGCTGATGACTTTCCATCTCCACTTGAAAAAAGATAACACAACAATTCTCGATTAAGCTTTGATCTTGACAAACTAAAAGACCCGGAAATCGCAGAGATGTTCAGAGCAACCATTAGAGGAAAACTTGCCCCACTGACCGGTCTATATGACTCAAAGACAGACATAGATGTACTCACTGATACCTTCAATTCCAAAGTAATTGAAACAGCAAAAAAAAAAATACTTGGTAAGAAGCAAACAATAAAAAAAACATGGGTTACTATTGACATTCTAAGGCTATGCGATTAAAGAAGGAAACTTAAGAGCGCGAAAAATACTACAAAAGGAGCACCCAAATACAAAGCAATCAACAAGAAGATAAGAAAAGACATGAAGTAAGGAAAAGAGGAGTGGATAGAACAACAATTCTCAAACATGATGACAATTTACAAAGGAACAATTCAAAAAAGGCGTATAAAATTGTCAACCACTTAACATCCAAAAAAGTCGTGTCTCAACCATACAGGATAAATCCGCCAAATGTATCACAGACGGACAAGAAATTCTCACAAGATGGACCGAATACTGTTCTGAACTATACGACGCAAAAGGCGACATCTCAGTGCTCAACTGCTCAATGTGACAGAGTGTGGCATGCAGCACTGTGGGCAACCATGCACAAATTCAACATTAATGCAAACC
Source organism: Bulinus truncatus (assembly GCA_021962125.1). NCBI lineage: Eukaryota > Metazoa > Mollusca > Gastropoda > Planorbidae > Bulinus > Bulinus truncatus. The sequence goes on along the minus strand of JAGDYQ010000142.1, from coordinate 693,942 downwards.
TTATTGAAGTTATCAAAAAATTGTACGATAAAGCAACTAGCGCGGTACTCTTCAATAGTAAACTGGGAGATTGGTTTAAAACTGCTGTTGGTGTCTACTTTCCTCCATTCTCTTCAACCTCTTCCTTGAAAGGATTATGACGGATGTGCTAGAAGACCACACCGGAACTGTCAGTATCGGAGGGAGAACCATAACCAACTTGCGCTTCGCCGACGACATAGACGGCATAGCTGGCAGCGAGGACGAACTGCAAGAACTCACTGCAAAACTAAATAAAACAGCAGAGGCGTATGGCATAGAAATCAATGCCGAAAAAACCAAAGTCATGACAAATAGAGCCTTCGAAAACGACATTCGGATAAATGGGAAAAAACTTGAAGTTGTCTCCTCCTTTAAATACCTTGGGGCCATAATATCCGACGAAGGATCAAAGCCAGAAATTCTTGCCGGGTTGGCCCAGATAACGGCAGCTATGAGCAAACTTAAATACTTTTGGCAAGGCAACAAACTCTCTCTGAGATCAAAATCTCGACTATTGCGCTCTCTGGTGACATCGGTCTTCCTTTAATGATGTGATACTTGGACGCTTAATGTAGACCTCCAAAGAAGAATAAGTGCGTTGGAGATGAAATGTTTCAGCAAGCCATTGAACATCTCATACACGAACACATAACGAATGAAGAGGTGCGCAATAAAATAACAGCTGCTGTCGGCCCTCAGGAAGACTTTCTCACTTCAGTCAAGAGGAGGAAACTGCGATGGTATGGACACGTTGCGAGATGTGGAGGTCTTGCAAAGACAATCATGCAAGGTACAACCAACGGGGGAAGGAAAAGAGAAAGACAAAAGAAGAGATGGGAAGACAACATCAAAGAATGGACCGGCCTGTCGTTCGCCGACTCCCAAAAGGCAGCTCAGGACCGGAGAAAATGGCGGGAACTAGTTTTCGGTCAACAACAGTGCATCACCGACCCATCCATAAGTTTGCAGTTTAATGAAACTTTTTAAAGAAAATCTTATAAAGACTAGCAAACTAGTAAACAAAGGCCCGGTACCCGGACCGGCGAGTAGGCACATAATTGGAGTTGAAAATAGTGAAAAATATATTTGAGTGCGTTAACAATCAGTTGCAGTGGCCCCAAGGACATGAACAGATTATTGTAGCCAAAATGCATTCGAGAATAGTGACACCTAATAATACATCAAATAAAGTTCATATATTAAATAGTTCATCCCAAAGAAAATAATCCTCACTATGGGTAAACAATCTTAACATAAACAACCCCCGATGATAAAACTCTTAAAATCTTAATTCCTTCATAATGTTTTAATGAACTCCTTTCCAAACAGTTCTTCATTTTATGTTTTATGATGTTCAACATGACGTATTTTAAAAAAAAAAAGGAGAGGCGTGAGTGAGTGCCTGTAAGTTAAGCGAAACGCTACGTGTTTAGCAGGTGGTTTATTTACTGTTATACACATTGTAGTATAGTACAATTAACTAAGAAAATATTGCCAACCCTGCAGTGCCGAACCTATGGATTTGGGGGCCCGGTGGGCTTGGATTAATCTTTACAATGAAATCAATCCAATTACTTTTCTAATTTGCATTTAACTGGCATTTAATAATACAGATATATGCTCCTACATCTAGCTATGAGGACAGAGAAGTGGAGGCCTTCTATGACCAATTACAGAATATCGTGGACCAAACACCAAAGAAGGGGGGGGGCGCTCCTGCATTTTGACATGAGATAATGTTTTCGGTCCCCCTTAAGCTGGGTCCCGGGGAGATAGAATCGTTGTGTACCTTTTATCTGACCTTCAATTAAAAAAAATAATATTCCATCAATCCAGTTGAGGCCGCAGACGCAGAAAAATATCAGGCCTCTTAAAAAAAGTAATATCAAAGCTTTAAACATTAAAGTTCTGTGAAGCCAGTGCACCACACCGCAACACAACCCTAGTACAACACAACGCAACACAACCCTAGTACAACACAACGCAACGTATGTCACAGGTTGTGACTAATCTGTCGAAACTATCCCCTTACTCCAACCCTTAACCTAATAATAGTAATAACGTTAATATGTAGATTAAACTATACATAACAATCTACGTTCCCGCTCCTCAGTTCCCCCCCCCCCCCCGTTTCCACCCCACCCCCGTAATTGCGCCACAAGACCAGGTGTTCGGCAGAATCTCCGTCGACGAACCAAAGTAGCTGTTAACAGTAACATGTTATATTCCGCGGGGAAATCTCTGACCACCTTACTGCTGCTCGTACTCCGGTCGGCGTCTTCAAAGGGGCCCGCTGGATGTCCAGTTACTATTGTCGTTGTCTGCATGGCGTACTACTTCTCCCCCCCCCCCCCTAGGCTCCACCCCCTAATTTGAAAGTTTGAATGAAGCAGCTATCATATTTGATTGGTTAATGGTCACGTGTGAAAGGTGAGGTGGGAAATGAAAGAGGGAGATTCGTGGTCAGTCGGCCGGTGAGCGGCGTCTTGTCGAGTCGATTGGTGAATAATCTCTGAGTGAGAGAAAGAGAGACATAGAGAGAGAGAGAAATAGAGAGAGAGAGAGAGATCTAGAGTGAACACGTCCCTCAATTGATTCAGAATTTTATATTGGATTGCCTCGTTGCTGTATCTTTCTGGATTATCTTTGATTTATTTGAAAGGCCACCAGATCCCTGATATGGACTGGTACCTCTGTGTATAATAAATATTTGATTGTTGTCACACGACACTTGTTGAGTTGGTCATCGTCACCTGTGTTACCTTTAATTGTTGTGAGTGTGTGGCAGGAATACAAATAAAATACGAGTCAACTTTTGAGTCAGCCCTCATACACTTAGACACAAGCCAAGGATACCCTTCTCGGGAACCTCAACATCGGGGGCCCGTATCGGGATCCTTAACAACGTACCACAACCCAATACAAACAACACAATGAGGCATCAGTTCTATGACTCGTTCTATAAACACGCAACACAACGCAACGTAACACAACACAATACAACACAACACAATGAGGCATCAGTTCTATGACTCGTTCTATTGTATTCAGCGTCTCGAGTCTCATAGCGTTGAGAATGTTACAAGAGAATAGACATTTTCCATCAAGTCCAGTAGCTCTCAAACTGTGCTCCACGGTCTTTAACATGTATAATGTATATATGATACATTATTTGATACATGATAGTTTGGTTACTTTTTAGAAGTTTATAAACAGCTGGAAGCAGTTAGTGATTTAAATTGACAATCACTGATCAGAACAACCAGGAGAGAAAACACATTAACTGTCTGTCATATTAACTCAAAATTACAGCAGCTGCCTCACCTAGTAATTTCTTTGTTTCAATTCCTGGCCTGACAATTACAATCAATAAATATTTACGAAAGACAATTAGCACAAGTGATTGTATTTACTTACTTAAAATTGTCGGATATTATCGATTTAAGTTACTGTTCAGTGTTTACTTAAAGTTCACACATATTAAAACATAGCGCATAAATGTTTTTTAAATTAGGCTCACAAATCTTACTGTAGGCAAGGTAAACTGGTGGTACGCGGTAGGCAAGGTAAACTGGTGGTACACGGTAGGCAAGGTAAACTGGTGGTACACGGTAGGCAAGGTAAACTGGTGGTACACGGTAGGCAAGGTAAACTGGTGGTACACGGTAGGCAAGGTAAACTGGTGGTACACGGTAGGCAAGGTAAACTAGTGGTACACAGTAGGCAAGGTAAACTAGTGGTACACAGTAGGCAAGGTAAACTGGTGGTACGCAGGCCGTTGGGGCCCTCTCCCTATTCTTGTGTGGCCGAAACAAAAAGATACAGATGCTGGATTAAATGGTGTTATTTAATTTTTTTTTTTTACTTTGATGTACTATATTTTTTTTAGTCTCTATAAGACGCGTTATACTTTCAGTCTTCTAAACATTGGTTTACATACTAGATTCTATGACATGTTTAATTGTTGGGCTATTCTATGAACGAGGCCTAAACACATTCTCTCCAGCGCTAAACTCCTACCGATGTTCAAATAAACATTTCTTAATATTTGTTCAATAGCATTTATAAGGGCGTCGCTCAGTGTGCAATCTGAAGAATTGAAGTTCAGACTATTTTATCTAATTGGACAATATACTTTAGGTTTTTTACGTTCTTGGTCTGTTCAAATAGTTTTATATACACTAATTATTATTTGCTGTTCTATAACTTATATTACATGGCTCTATACTAAACCGATGGTATGTAAGTTATAGGTTTCTCAGTATACGTACATGTCCCGCAATACATTGGATTAAATGAATTCAATTAGTTGCTGTGTGCTGGGCTTTTAATAACAACATGTGAACTTTGTGGCCCTCAATGTGAACTTTGCGGGCCGGATGAAACATTAGCTTATTAAGTATATAGCCTTTGGGTCGGATGAAACATTAGCTTATTAAGTATATAGCCTTAGGGCCGGATGAAACATTAGCTTATTACTTATATTGCCTTAGGGCCGGATGAAACATTAGCTTATCAAGTATATAGCCTTAGGGCCGGATGAAACATTAGCTTATTAAGTATATAGCCTTAGGGCCGGATGAAACATTAGCTTATTAAGTATATAGCCTTAGGGCCGGATGAAACATGAGCTTATTAAGTATATAGCCTTAGGGCCGGATGAAACATTAGCTTATTAAGTATATAGCCTTAGGGCCGGATGAAATATTAGCTTATTAAATATATAGCCTTAGGGCCGGATGAAACATTAGCTTATTAAGTATATAGCCTTAGGGCCGGATGAAACATTAGCTTATTAAGTATATAGCCTTAGGGCCGGATGAAACATTAGCTTATTAAGTATAGAGCCTCAGGGCATTAAAAACCTGGCTCTCGTTAATAAGATTATTAAGGACTTTCTGAGTTTTATATCTGTAACGACATATATGACAAACAGCAAACAATCTGTTTATAACTTTATCAGTAACAACATATATGACAAACAGCGAGCAATCTGTTTAACTTTATCAATAACAGAATATAAGAATAAGAGCAAACAATCTGTTTAACTTTATCAGTAACAATATATAAGACAAACAGCAAAATATCTTAATCACTTTGAAATAAAATGTGGAACACCTTACGACAGCCATTGAATAAATGTAACTATTATCTGCAGAGTTCGAAGGTTAATATTTCAACAGAAGATGGGCTTTTAAAATCTTTACAAAGTTATTCCAACAATTAATTATAATTTTGATGAGCATCATGAAAGTAAACTCAATAATTCTCATAATAAAGGCTGCAAGTCTCTTAAGTGAAAAACAAACAAACAAAAATGATAATGAGATATCTGCAGACTTTAGTAACAGGAGGCAAAATGTGTACACACATTTATCCCTGTTACTGGCTAAGTGATATTCATCACAATGTATAGATTTTTAGGAAACATTTTAACAAACTAGTTATCAAAGGCCCGGTACCCGGACCGGCGAGTAGGCACACAGTTGGAGTTGAAAATGGTGATATATATTTTAGCGCGTTAACAATCAGTCTATATCAGAGGTGTGCGGACCTTGAAATTTAGCGTCCGCGTCCGTCCGCGGATTTCTATCAATGATCCGCGCGTCCGCGTCCGCAGAATCTTACAACATTGGTCCGCAGTCAGTCCGCATTGCTAAAATTTAGCTGTTTAAATGACTTGAAATTTTTTTATGGTAACGCTAAAGAAGATCCGCGTCAGTCCGCGAGTCCGCAACTTAACCATACGAAGCATCCGCTGTCAGTCCGCTGATTCGGAAAAGTCTGCGGATCTGCGTCCGCAAGCGGACGCGTCCGCTGTCCGCTCATCTCTGGTCTATATACTTGCAGTGGCCCCAAGGACATGAACAGATTATTGTAGCCAAAATACATTTGAAAATATGGACACCTAATAATACATCAAATAAAATTCATATGTTAAATAGTTCCTCCCAAAAAAAATAATCCTCACTATGGGTAGACATAAACAACAACTCTTAAAATCATATTCCTTCATAATATTTTAATGGACTCCTTTCCAAACAGTTATTCATTTAATGTTTTATGATGTTCAACATGGCGTATTTAAAAAAAAAAGAGAGACGTGAGTGAGTGCTTGTGTTAAGCAAAACGCTACATGTTTACCAGGTGGTTTATTTACTGTTTTACATTGTAGCATAGTACAATTAACTAAGAAAAATTGCCGACCCGGCAGTGCAGAACCTAGGAATTTACGGGCCCGGTGGCTTGGCCTCTTTGGGGGCTGCCCCTGCATTTTGGCATGAGATAATTTTTTGACGCTTCTCAAGCTTGGTCCCGAGAAGAAAGAATCGTTGTGTAGCTTTAGCTGACCTTCAATTAAAAACATAGTATTCCATCAATGCAGTTGAGGCCGCAGACGCAGAAAACATTAGGCCTCTTAAAAAAGAAAGACATATCAAAGCTTTCAACATTATAGTTCTGTGAAGCCAATGCCGAACCAAGGGATTTTAGGCATCTTCGGGAGCCACTACATTTTGACATGAGATAATGTACTTAATATTTAGTTTAAAAAATATTTTGGGGGCCCTCCTGAAACTGGGCCCCCTCCATACACCCTCTGTGTGAAGCCCCCATCATAAATGATTAGTTTGCATTGTAAACGTTGTGTACGGCGCTACTCAAAATCAACCCTTATTCATTTCATTCATGTGACGTAATAGTCAAAAAATAAAAAAAAGTGACGTATATAAGGTTAGTAATAAAGGGAAATAATTGTACATTAGAAATAGTCTTATTTTAGAAATAATAACAATTTAAACAATATAAATATTACATTATATTTAGGTATCCATAATTTTGGTTTAAAATTGAGATTGTGGAACATAACACAGAATATTAATTGAACGATTTCTGTAAATATTTCTTTTACGAACGCTTCTCATTTATTAACAAATTGAACACCATAGATTTATTACGTTACTGTGAGATATAGATAGGCCTTTGGAACCACTTTTGCTTAAAAATTTGTTTCGGAGAGTATCACAAAATATTTGGCATGATTTTGTGTTACTTCTCCTAAGATCGCTTCTTGCCCTTTGGTAATGATTGAGGCGGTCGAAAACAGTATCACATTGTGATTGCCATTTGGCATTCACGATCTTACCTGCCGTATGTTAGTGTACGGTGTTTTGTCACCTCGGCACTAAACATACGGCTGGTCCAATGTCAATTCTGGCAGCCATGTAGGAGACTTTTTACTCGGCTGGCCAGTTGGTAGCCGGATTATGCATGTCAAGAAGAAAACAGTAAATGTTTCTGCCATCTTTGAATTGTCTATGCCGCCATGTTGGATGACAGACGGAAGTCGCGATGACAGACGGAAGTAGCGATGACAGACGGAAGTCGCGATGACAGACGGAAGTAGCGATGATAGACGGAAGTAGCGATGACAGACGGAAACCGGAACATATGATGTAAAATTTGTATTATAGATATGTTTCCGGAACTGCCTGCGGTGAATGGAGCTGCCTGCAGTGAATGGTAATGCCTGCAGTGAATGGTATTGCCTGCAGTGAATGGTATTCTGATGAGTTAATAAATTACTTTGATTTTCTTTTTTCGTGCAACATATTTAAAAGATGCTAACTAAATATAGCATATTCTGAGACCAAAGCAATGTGGTTAGATATAATTTTATTTGAAACAAAACATTCTAAAACCTGTTGCAATACTGAACTAGCACTGCATTTACTTCCGGTTACATGGTAACTACACAATATATACAGATGGTTTTCTGTTATTAAACGTGCTATAAGTTAATTAGGATCAACTCTTTCGTAGACACGTTATTCCCTGGACCATTTTTTTGAGCATCAAAAGTAATTTTGTCAGATTTGCATTATGACGATAATAATAATAAATTTGTTGAAACTAAGGATAGGAAAGAGAATCTTTGAGCATCATACGCAAATATGTGTGTAAACATGAAATTAAATATGCCGTATGTCACATTTTAGCTACTTTTTCTTTTGTTTGAGAAATTAGGTTCTTTACGGCACCAAAACATTGGCCACTATGAACAAACAGTTTTATAATTGTGACATACTTGCAGAGACAAACTACGATGAAAAAGAATAATACTAAAATAGCGTCACTAATTGAGTCGGTGTTTACATATAGGCTATACTTCTCAAATCTTTGTGCAGATTTACAAACTTAAATTAATTATTTACATATATACTTCTCCAATATTTGTGCAGATCTTACATTAAATGTTTATATATACAACTTCTCCAATATTTTTGCGGATCTTACAATATTTTATTTATTGATAACAAATATACTTTTCTAATCATTGTGCAAATTTTAAAAAAAACTTACATTTTTTACAACATATACATAAATAAAGTTGTAATAATTCATGACTACATTCTTCATCCCATAATTATAATTTAGTCTAGACCCACAGTTTGAGGACCACTGCATTAAAGGATCTCACGTAATTATAAAAAACATTTCTTTCGAAGCTTCTCAGCCAGAATATCTTCATCCACACAAAACCAATATCTCTTTCCTCACAAAGCCAAAATCTCTTGCATAGCAAAGCCAATATCTCTTTCCTCACAAAGCCAAAATCTCTTGCATAACAAAGCCAATATCTCTTTCCTCACAAAGCCAAAATCTCTTGCATAACAAAGCCAATATCTCTTTCCTCACAAAGCCAAAATCTCTTGCATAACAAAGCCAATATCTCTTTCCTCACAAAGCCAAAATATCTTGCATAACAAAGCCAATATCTCTTTCCTCACAAAGCCAAAATCTCTTGCATAACAAAGCCAATATCTCTTTCCTCACAAAGCCAAAATATCTTGCATAACAAAGCCAATATCTCTTTCCTCACAAAGCCAATATCCATTGCCGCTCATATTCTTTACAACCTGAAGCAGGCTAACATTTCTTTCTCGCTTTATATCTAGCAGAACTAAACCTACATTTCAAAACTTGACTTCAATTATATTGAAAAAAAAACAATGTGTAATACAAATATAATAAAATTTTAAAATTAAATAAAAATCATATCCCTAACCCCAGAAAATAAACAAACTTGTAACCAGGAAAATTAATTGACATGTAACAAGGAAAATGAATTGACATGTCACGGGTTGTGAGTAATTGTGCGAAAATATTCCCACTTTACTCCTCCAACCTCTTAATAGTAATATGTTCCATCCCCCCATTCCTACCCTTCCCAGCGTAATTACGTCATACGGCAGGTGGCCAGCGAGTCTGGAACGCGGGAAAGGAATCTGACAGGAATATCCCATTTCGCACCTTGGGGTTTTCCTCTGACCACTCGCACGGTTCGACTGCCGTCAAAGAATACATGTCCCATCTCACGGTCGGTACTATTGTCTTTGTCGGATAGACGTACTTTCACCCCCACCCCTCATTTAGGGCGGGAAATAAGTGACCGCCGATTGGCGGGGTAAAGAGCGTGGATGGGTGATTGGTCGGGGGAGGGGTCACGTATACAAGTCTGGAAGCGTGACAGAAAGCGGGAGACAAGGATACGACTTGGGTTTCTCGAGGAGAACTGTCGACGTATGAGGGAGAGAGAGATCGAGAGAACGTTCTATTCACTTTGTTCATTTTGTTGGATTATTTTGATTTACCTTTGAAAGTCACCAGACCCTGTTTAGGACTGGTGCCTTGATGTAAATAAAAGTATATATTTGTCATTATACAAGACCTGTTGTTAGTACTTCTTCACGTGTTGTACGTTGGATCGCCTGTGAAACTCGGTGACGGAGACAAAAACTTAAATACGAGTCCCAATTAAGTCAGCGACTCATACATCTTCGACGACAGGCGAAGGATTCCTCAAAGGGGTCCTCAACATTTGTGTGGGATTCGATGTACGACCTGAGAAATATACTATGTACAGATCAGGCGGGGCCGAAGCTGACTTAACTAAGGACTTGGGGGTTTAATCTCCACCATCGTTCCCGCGAAAGTACAGAAGAAGTCAACAAGTCTTCAGTGGACCTGTCCTACATCGGACTAGGTCGTTTGTATAATGTGAGTACATAAATCCTATACTTATTCACGTGCATCGTTCCTGTGAATGTACAGAAGAAGTCAACAAGGACGGAGGATGCAAAACAGTTCAAAGGACAAGCCTGAGACTGTAGTCAGGGAATAGCGAACCTTCCACGGATATAAGACTTTATGCGTGTTGTGTATATGAGTGTAAGATTGTGAATGGTGAAAACTATTACTTATTCTTTGAAAGAAGGTAGGAAGCGTCAAGGTAAGCCAGTTTTTCACCTCTTTTATTTGTGGTAAATTGTGAGCGCTTTAACCTTGGGTTGAACTGCACGGCGAGCTTTATTTGGGCAAACGATTACTTCTTTTAGGCTCGTAACAACCTCACCAGACATTCGGTCTATGGAGGAGTATGTATCTTGGGGTGTGACGTTAATACGGCCATAAAGCACGCGAAACAGGAAAAGGATAGAGAGGTTGAATAGGCTAGGCTAGAACGGAAAGGAGAAACCGAACGCGCTAAGCTTGAAAGGGATAAAGAGGTGGAGTTAGCTAAAGAAGCAGCAGACAAAGAGGTGGCATTAGCGCGGTTAGAGCGGGAAATGGGGCCGGCAAGCCCAACCCCAAGCAGCCAGACAATTACGTCCTCCAAACCAAAACTTCCCAAACTAGACGAGACAGACAACATTGACGCATAATTAGGAGTTTTGAGCGTTACGCTCTCTCCGCGGTTTGGGAAAGACATGAATGGGCTCCCTGATATACATCGCTACTCACGGGACGGGCACTGACGACCGCTACACGCTTGACATTTGACGCCCTCCTAAAGTCATATGACTATACGGAGGAAAGCTTTAAACGGAAGTTTAGGGGGGGCCCATTTAAAAAAAGGGGAGACCTACCCACTTTTCGCGGCATGTCTAGCTGACATCTTGACGAGGTGGATTGAGCTCAGTGGGAGGGAGCACAAATTTGATGGTCTGATGGACCTCCTGCTCAAGGAGCATTTGATGGACAACACCCCTAGTAGGTTACAGCTGTTCCTAAAGGAACGTAAACTAGGGACATGGGATGAAATGCTCACTTTGGCTGAGAACTTTAGGGAAGCTCGCCACGGCAAGGGCCGCGAGAATTCCAAAAACAGGGAAGAAGGGTCGGTTGAGGCCGAAAGGGGCCCAACAAGGGAGATAGAGGACATGAGGGAGGCTCCTAAAGATAGAAAGGGGCCCCCAGTAAACGTGAACAGGGTAGTCAGTCACCCAGCTAATGCTAAATCGGTGTGCTACACGTGCGGGGCCCCAGGGCTTCGCACCGCCTCATGTCGGCTGCAGAAAAATGTTCCCCTTGCTAGAGGGATAAGGCCTATGCCTATGGGGGCAGTAGTTGAAGTGGGGGCTGGCGAGGAAAATCTCCCAGTGATAGAGGGCCGGGTAAATGGTATCCGTATTAAGGTCCTGAGGGACTCGGGTAGTTCAGGGACCGTATTAAAGGAATCTCTGGTAGGAGAGGGAACTATGACCGGGCGCTGGGCTTACTTCAATAGCATTAACGGTACCGTTAATAAGGCTCCAAATAGCCACCGTTTATGTAGACTCTGACTACTATCGGGGCCCTATAGAGGCTATGGTCCTCACAAACCCAATATTTGATTTAGTTATTGGTAATGTAAATGGTGCCAACGCCCCCTGGGCTAACCCAATAGACATTAGGGATAATCATAACGCCTTTGAAGTCAATGAGCCCAGGTTTGTTAAATCTAATGAGAAATTTGGGGGGGGGTCAAACCAGGCGAATAAGTGGTTCGTGGTTTAACCACGTCAAGGGATAATCCAGGGGCCCAGTCAGAAGAGCGGAGGACCCATGGGGCTATAGGTTTAATGGTAAAGCTTGAGTGAAGGTAGAAAGACATGATGACTCATGGTTTGACAGACGGAGCAGGGGAGGTAGACAGACGACGACCACGACGGCTGTTCAATCAGGGGTGGAGGATATTAGTAGAGACAGTTACAAGACGGTACCGATAATTCCTGGAGGCTTTCCAAATCAGAGTAACTCTATTTTTAGACACCCGCCTAGAGCCAGAATACTTGTCACCTCTGCTGAGGTGCCACCTCAGAGGCGATCCCTTTCCCCTGAAAGACCGTTAGCAACACGACCAGTAAGTAGAAGTAGGCGCAGTAAAATTGAAAGTGTAAGCCAAGAGCTAAGTGTGAACAACGGGGAATTCCACCATGGGGGGGATTCGGGCCCTAATAGGGCTAGACTCTACATTCCACCAGGTAAAAGGGACATGTTCGGCGCGGAGACGGAGTTGATGAATCGGTGCCAACCATAACTCGTCGACGGTTACATCCCGGTTAGAGCTCACTCACAAAACCACATTTAGAGAAATGATGAGATGGCTTGCCTGGAGTGAGTGAATCTCGTGTGGTTGTACTGTCGCTTATTCCATGTATTTATGCATGCTCTTATTTTTATTGCAGGTTTGATGTTGTAACTCTGTTGAACTAATTAATGTAAAGTTATCCCTTCAACGGGAGACTATCTTATTTTATTCTTTAAAGTATCTAGTAGCGGCCAATGTAGGTTACTGATACAACTGTTTTATGTTTAAAGTGTGGCCTTTCGAAAGTAAAGAGTGATAACTATTTTGTCTTCTAGACCAATCTATCTTATGTTCGGCTGGCACCATCATGCCATAAGCCGTTTTATTTTTATATATATGTGTGTCTGAACACACTGAACTATCTATTATTATATGGTCAGATTTGTTAAATTTAGCTTTCTTGTTTTTCTCCATTTAACGCTCCATTTGTTTGGAACATTTTTATAAATATATTTACAGGATGCTAAGGCACATATGCTTGACTATCCCCTATTTAATTCACCATGTATTCCAGTCTCACTAATGTTAGGGATTAGGTCAACGGGAGGAAATTAATGCTGTGTAGTGGCCTCACACTACTAAGGTGTCGTCATCCCTATGTTTTCGTCTGGGGTCGGTGTAATATCACGGGTTGTGAGTAATTGGGCGAAAACATTCCCACTTTACTCCTCCGACCCTTGATTCCCACTGCTACCTCCTAGTAGTAATATGTTCCATCCCCCCATTACTAAACCTACACCCGTAATTACGTCATACAGCAGGTGGCCAGCGAGTCCGGATGAAAGCCCTACTCACCGACGAGTCTGGAACGCGGGAAAGGAATCTGGCAGGAATATCCCATTTCGCACCTTGGGGTTTTCCTCTGACCACTCGGCCACGGTTTGACTGCCGACAAAGAATACATGTCCCATCTCACGGTCGGCTACTATTGTCTTTGTCGGATAGACGTACCTTCACCCCTGCCCTTTAGGGCCGGAAATTAGTGACCGCCAATTTGCGGGGTAAAGAGCGTGAATGGATGATTGGTCGGGGGGGGGGTGAGGTCACGTGTGCAAGTCTGAAAGCGTGAGAGAAAATGGGAGACAAGGATTCGACTTGGGTTTCTCGAGGAGAACGGTCGACGTATAAGAGGGAGAGAGATATTGAGAGAACGTTCTATTCACTTTGTTCATTTTGTTGGATTATTTTGTTTTACCTTTGAAAGCCACCAGACCCTGTTTAGAACTGTTGCCTTTATGTAAATAAAAGTATATATTTGTCATTATACAAGACCTGTTGCTAGTACCTCTTCACGTGTTGTACGTTGGATCGCCTCTGAAACTCGGTGGCGGAGACAAAAACTTAAATACGAGCCCCAATTAAGTCAGCGACTCATACAACTTAGACGACAAGCTAAGGATTCCTTAAAGGGGTCCTCAACAAACAATGAAAATAAATTGACATGTAACAAGGAAAATGAATTGACATGTAACAAGGAAAATGAATTGACATGTAACAAGGAAATTGAATGGACATGTAACAAGGAAAATGAATGGACAAGTAACAAGGAAAATGAACTGACATGTAACAAGGAAAATGAATTGACATGTAACAAGGAAAATGAATTGACATGTAACAAGGAAATTGAATCGACATGTAACAAGGAAAATGAATCGACATGTAACAAGGAAAATGAATCGACATGTAACAAGGAAAATGAATCGACATGTAACAAGGAAAATGAATTGACATGTAACAAGGAAAATGAATTGACATGTAACAAGGAAAATGAATTGACATGTAACAAGGAAAATGAATTGACATGTAACAAGGAAAATGAATTGACATGTAACAAGGAAAATGAATGGACATGTAACAAGGAAAATGAATTGACATGTAACAAGGAAAATGAATTGACATGTAACAAGGAAAATGAATGGACATGTAACAAGGAAAATGAATTGACATGTAACAAGGAAAATGAATTGACATGTAACAAGGAAAATGAATTGACATGTAACAAGGAAAATGAATTGACATGATACAAGGAAAATGAATTGACATGTAACAAGGAAAATGAATTGACATGTAACAAGGAAATTGAATTGACATGTAACAAGGAAAATGAATTGACATGTAACAAGGAAAATGAATTGACATGTAACAAGGAAAATGAATTGACATGTAACAAGGAAAATAAATTGACATGTAACAAGGAAAATGAATTGACATGTAACAAGAAAAATGAATTGACATGTAACAAGGAAAATGAATTGACATGTAACAAGGAAAATGAATTGACATGTAACAAGGAAAATGTACTTAAAAACATTTAACGCATTTGACTCTTGCTCATTCTTTGAAATTCAATTAAAGTTTTTTTTTTCTGGGATATAATTTGTCATAGTTTAGAAGGGTCATGTTATTAACATAAACTACAAATTTATTATACAATATAAATTAAATAATTTTCGAAGTAATGAAAAATGTACAGAAAGAGTTTCACTTCATTATTATATACACAATTCTTTCTCTTAATATTTGAACAATGGGACATTTTTTTTATTTCCTAGAAAAAAATGAAATAATTTGAATAAAGAACTAATGAAGTTACTGGACATAATTTATACTTTATAATTTACACTTCATAGCTACATTACTTTTAGTTTACACTTTATAATTTACACTTCAAAGCTACATTACTTTTAGTTTACACTTTATAGTTTACACTTCATAGCTACATTACTTTTAGTTTACACTTTATAATTTACACTTCATAGCTACATTACTTTTAGTTTACACTTTATAGTTTACACTTCAAAGCTACATTACTTTTAGTTTACACTTTATAGTTTACACTTCATAGCTACATTACTTTTAGTTTACACTTTATAGTTTACACTACATAGCTACATTACTTTTAGTTTACACTTTATAGTTTACACTACATAGCTACATTACTTTTGGTCTATACTTTATAGTTTACACTTCATAGCTACATTACTTTTAGTTTACACTTCATAGTTTACACTATATAGCTACATTACTTTTAGCTTACATTTTATAGTTTACACTTCATAGCTACATTACTTTTGGTTTGCACTGTATAGTTTACACTTCATAGCTACATTACTTTTAGTTTATGCTTTATAATTTACACTTAATAGCTACATTACTTTTAGTTTACACTTTATAGTTTACACTTCATAGCTACATTACTTTTAACTTCAGGTATAGAGCCAAGCCTAAAATTGAATTTACTATTAAAATTGTACTATATACTGAGTTACATACATTGTTATTTATTACAATGTTTTTTTTATGATTGATAACTTTTTATTTTTTGTGTGATTCTTTGGAACTTAATTGGTCATAGTACTAAGAAACAATGATAATGTAATTATTTATGTCAGTTTATCTTAAAACAAAAACCAACCAAAAAAAATGTTTCTTGCATGGGTTCTTGTCTAGCCATGTGAGGTGAGTCAGGTGCACACTTTGGTTCTTGTCTAGCCATGCGAGGTGAGTCAGGTGCTCACATGGGTTCTTGTCTAGCCATAAAAGGTGACTCAGGTGCACATATGGGTATCTTGTGTGTGAGCTTTGTTTTAAATAAAGGCACATCATTGTCGTCATTCATCTCTGAGCTGGCCATACTGACCCATGCAGCCCTGGTCAGCTGTAATTTTGAGCCTTGTCGTGGATAATTACTAGCATTCTCATTAGGACACCCATGTCAGCTGCCCAATGTCCTGATGTTTAAAGACGGCACTGATTCTACTTGTCACTGTATTTTGTATTTAAGGACGGCACTGATTCTACTTGTCACTGTATTTTGTATTTAAGGACGGCACTGATTCTACTTGTCACTGTATTTTGTATTTAAGGACGGCACTGATTCTACTTGTCACTGTATTTTGTATTTAAGGATGGCACTGATTCTACTTGTCACTGTATTTTGTATTTAAAGACGGCACTGATTCTACTTGTCACTGTATTTTGTATTTAAGGACGGCACTGATTCTACTTGTCACTGTATTTTGTATTTAAGGATGGCACTGATTCTACTTGTCACTGTATTTTGTATTTAAGGACGGCACTGATTCTACTTGCCACTGTACTTTGTATTCACGTAGGCAACTTCCGCCTGAGTGACCATCCGTGGTAGCCAGTGGTTTCTGCCTTCACTGCGCATCCAGAATTTTTGAAATCCAGTGGATTGAAATTTCCTGAAGTTTTCATACATAGCTTTATACCTGACACGACAAAATTAAAACAAAAACATAAACTGGTTAAACTGTTAACATGGTTAATACTTTCAGCAATATTAAGTTGTTCAGTTCCTAATGCAAAGGGTTAAACTTCTTGTTGATGTTTTATTGTAACTCATATTCTTGCAAATCAAGATTTACTTCTTTAATTTACAACCGTTTGGCGGAAATTTAGAAAAAGAAGTATATTCATAATGTTTGAAAAGTTTTTACCAAAACACTTTTCAGCCAATTGAAAAGATAATTTAGTGTTTGAACATGAGATTTCAAATTTTGTAGTAGCGTAACGACCAGGATCTAATAATGTGATCCCCTACTATAATTAATCATGATTACTTTGTACAATGTTTTATATGTATAATTATCATATTATTGTAATCTGTATTATTGTTGCTTGGGGGGGGGGATTTCCTGAAGATTGTTACACATTGTCATTTTTGGGAGTTGTGTATTTTGTTATATACATTTATGTGTTATATAAGTGTATACTGTTACATACATTTATGTCTATATTAGTGTATATTGTTAAATACATTTGCGTGTTATATAAGTGTACATTGTTAAATACATTTGCGTGTTATATAAGTGTATTTTGTAATATACATGCATGCGTTATATAAGTTTATATAAGTTATATAATTAAATACATTTTGTGTTACATAAGTGTATATTGTTAAATACATTTATATGCTACATAAGTGTGTATTGTTAAATACATTTATGTGTTATATAAGTGTGTATTGTTAAATACATTTATGTGTTATATAAGTGTATTTTTTTTTGCGGCTCGGAGAAAGGGGGGTATACAATGACACAATACTATTTTTGAAAAAAAAGGGGAGGGTGCAGAAAGTTTGAAACTTCTTAACTACCGGAAGGAATGAAGGGTCTGAAATTTGCTAAAATTAGTTGACGTGATCCCTTAAAAGACATGGTGAAAAATTATTATTTACCAAGTGTTATCAATGGGATATTTTCCTATTGTCAAAATCGTGCAACATGTTGTTTCAGATGATTTACTTAACATTATAAGTACCACACCATCTCACTATAAATACTACACCCTACCTGACCATTACACTATAGGTACTACACCATCACACTATAGGTACAACACAATCACACTATAGGTACAACACCATCACTCTATTGGTACTATACCCCACCCCACCATCACACTATAGGTACTACACCATCACACTATACGTAGAACACCATCACTCTATTGGTACTACACCCCACCCAGCATCACACTTTAGGTACTACACCATCACACTATAAGTACTACACCCAACCCCAAAATCACAATATAGGTACTACACCATCACACTGTAGGCTCTACACCCCACCCCACCATCACACTATAGGTACTACACCAACACACTTTTTGTACTACACCATCACACTGTAGGTTCTACACCCCTCCCCACCATCAATCCATTGGTACTTCACACACACCACCATCACACTATAGGTACTACACCATCACACAATAAGTTATACACCTCTACCCACAATCACACTATAAGTACTACACCATCACACTATAGGTACGAAACCATCACACTGTAGATTCTACACCCCACCCCACCATGACACTTTAGGTACTACACACTCACACTATAGGTACTACACCATCACACTATAGGTCCTATACTATCACACTGTAGGTTCTACACCCCACCCCAACATCACACTATAGGTACTACACCATCACACTATACGTACTATACCATCACACTACAGGTACTACAACATCACACTATAGGTACTACACCATCACACTATAGGTACTACACCCCACCCCACCGTCACACTATAGGCACTACACCATCACACTACAGGTACTACACCATCATACTGTAGGTTCTACACCCCACCCCACCATCACACTTTAGGTACTTCACTATCACACTATATTTACTATACTCACGCTGTAGGTTCTACACCCCACCCCACCATCACACTTTAGGTACTTCACTATCACACTATATTTACTATACTCACGCTGTAGGTTCTACACCCCACCCCACCATCACACTTTAGGTACTTCACTATCACACTATATTTACTATACTCACGCTGTAGGTTCTACACCCCACCCCACCATCACACTTTAGGTACTTCACTATCACACTATATTTACTATACTCACGCTGTAGGTTCTACAACCCACCCCACCATCACACTTTAGGTACTATACCATCACACTGTAGATTCTACAACATCCTCGACCTTCGCATCACAAATGCGACACATTTTTTTAAAAGAATATTAATACATTTATAAACATAGTAGTATTGAATTATTAAAAGTTTGATATATTCATTTCACGATCCTGTTTCTCATTCTTAGTGAAAGAAAAATGACTGCATCATAGAATTTCATGTCCATTACTAATAAGCATTGACTATTTTATGCCCATTACTAATAAGCATTGACTATTTCATAATGAAATGTGTTTCACTACAACCCCCTCCCTCCCCCACACACACAGAATGTTAAGAGCTGATCTTTTAACAAAACACACACACACACAGTTACACAAACACACACACACACAAGTCCTACATGTAAGAGTCCCCTCTGCCCACTAAGAGTTGGACTTACTTGATAAAATGACCTACTAATAGATCTGATTGAACTCCCTACTGTATGGCTAGCTATACACTCACACACACGTATAAATACACACACACACACACACACACATATATATATATATATATATATATATATATATATATATATATATATATATATATCAGGGTGTCCCAGAAATGCTCGAAAAAATTTTTTTTTTTTAATCTTTGGTGTCTCAGCCCCTGAAATGTGTCTCTTGGGTACAATGAGTGAATTGGTGAAGTTGTAGCTCATTTGAACAACATTTAGAGGTCCCCCAAGAGCTTTTAAAATTCCAGTATTAGGCCAACATAAAAATCCAGACGAATCATAGCTCAAATAATTTACAGTTTTTGCATGCCATAGTTGAATACAATGAAGTTTAAATATACTTATATTTATCTCATTGCTACCATTAACTAGAGCTGAAATTGTGTGATTCTTAATTAGAAAATGTAATAAATGCTAGAAAACATATAAAATACCTAATGTGCAAAATTTAAGCAACGTGCTTATTTTTTGAAGATTTAAATTTTTTTAAACTAAGCATGCTAAATTGTCAGGCATCATATCACCAAAAGTTGCTGCAGTGCTGGACAAAACGAACAGCAGCATTAGAAAATCAACAATGATACTTGCATCCGCATTCAACGAAGCTGGTGTTCCGACATCTGACACAGTATTTTCGAAGAGAACAATGCATTGTCATCGCAAGCTTTGTCGTCAACAAGCTGCAGCATGTATAAAAGAAGACTATATTCCCTCAAAATCAATTGTACATTGGGATGGTAAGCTATTGCCCGATGTTACCGGACATGTTACCAACAACGGCGATCGATTACCTGTCCTGCTCTCGTCACTTGTCGATGGCACTACAAAGCTTCTTGGTGTTCCCAAGTTAGCATCCGGGTCAGGATGGGTAGCTGCTGATGCAGTATATGAACATATCAAATCATGGAAGTGCGAATCTATGGTCATCGGCATGTGCTTTGACACTACGGCTTCCAATACTGGAAGACTCAATGGAGCTTGCACTCTGTTAGAAGTAGCCCTGGGACGTAATCTATTATGGATGGCATGCCGTCATCACATGTTGGAAGTACTCCTTTCCGATGCATTCAATGTTTGTCTTGGGCCATCCACTGGACCAGAGATTTTGTTTTTTAAGAGGTTTCGAGAAAAATGGCCAGAATTAAACCACACACCCGAAGCCAGATCCGCCCCTTTGATAATCGTGTCTGATTCGATTAAAGAATTTATTAAATGTCAACTTGAGGTCAGTCATTCATGTGATGATTATTTGGAATTTCTTCTGCTTGCTGCACAAATGGTTGGGTTGGAGGTTGATGTCAGCATTCGCAGACCTGGTGCCATACATAGGGCAAAGTGGATGGCGAAAGCAATCTATGCATTGAAAATCGATCTATTGTTTGCAGGCAATGAAACCATCTTTCAGTTAACAGCTCGAGAATTACAAGGTAATCAGCGCTTTAATCGGTTTACCATATGTGTTTATCTTCAATCATGGTTTTCATGCAGGCTCACCACAGATGCACCCACCTGTGAATGATATCTTGTTGATAAAGCGTTTATACGAATATGATGATGCTGTTCTTCGATCGACTGGATTGAAAATGATGGTTCGTCACTCGTGGTACGAGTCCGGAACTGTCGACGCTTGCGTTATTTTCAACCCTCTTGTCGGACAAAGAAAAAACTGGCCTTGTTCGGACAATGCAATCAGAACGTGGGCCGCATCTCATAAAAACACTATCAAAAAGTGTTGTTGATTTGCGTGCTTCTACCACATTTTTTGAAACATCCAACATTGATGCCAGTTTTCTAGATGTTCCTGTTGAAGCCTGGTCAGATACACCGTCTTTTAAAGTTGCAGCAGCTTTTGTAAAGAATCTGGCTTGTATCAATGACTCTGCAGAGCGAAGTGTAGCATTGATACAAAATTTCAATGACAGTATCACCAAGAATGAAGAACAAAGACAATTTTTGCTCCAAGTGGTTGAAAAACATCGGAAAAATTTTGCAGAGTGTAATCGTGAACAGCTGGCTAAAATTTGAATTTGAAGAACTTTTTAAATTTTTGTCTACCCTACAGTACAAAGTACAAAATAAAAAGCAGGAATGCTTATTTGCATTGCTTATTATTATTATTTTTCAAGCAGATTGACATTGATTCAAGAATTAACTTGACAAAATGAATAAAACTTTGTTTTTCATAATTTTTTACTTAAATTTCAAATTTAAAAATATAAACCATTCCAGATTTATATATTTTGTTTCATTTAATATTATAAACAATACTAAGCATCAATTTGTTACTTAATATATCAGTTTCGCATATAATGCAACATTAACGCTGTATTAGATTTGACTGCGAATGATTTTACACCAAAATCGGGAACTTTAAACCTCTTGGGGGACCTCTAAACTAGGGAGCGACCGATATGCCTTTTTACCGATAGTCCGACACCGATATTTTCCCCCAGCATTTTTACCGATACCGATATTTTATTTTTAGGGGCTGTCCATTATTTATGTCAACAAATTTTTGGCGATTTTTACCTCCCCCCCCCTTGTCAACAACTTGTCAAACTTTCCGAGACCCCCCTATAAAATTACGTCAACATTTGATTACGCCCCCCCCCCCCTAAAAGGTGCCTTCCAAAATGTTTATGTGGCAAAATTAGTAGGAATATAGTTAGCTTAATTAAAATACTGAATGTTAAACGAGTGTGTAACACAGAACTACAAACGCTGCTTAATTTTCCTATTTATTAAGTAATTATATTAAATTTAAAAAAGTAACATTGTTGACGTCAACTTTTCTTGACCTCCCTCCCCTCCCCCCTATTTTGTTGACGTAATTAATGAACAGCCCCTTAAGCAACAACAATGCCAATTGCCAAACACGTGTTTCTCTCGTGCTATAATACAGCTAATGACGTATGTCAACCCATGCTTACCCCTTCCCTGTCATATTTCGTGACGCTTCGCCCACACAAAAGTCTTGTTCCCCCCCCCCCCCCCAACTTCCCATCCCAACAAAAAATACGCACAGATGTTCACTAATTGTATCATTCAAGGTCATACATTAGAATTAAGAAATGCCAATCTTATTGTTTCAAGGACGTATCTCTGATGTATACGTTACAATTTCTGTGTACGGGTTTTTTTTTTTCCTTTTTTTTTAAAAATCTTGTCTGATCTAGTTATAGAATTGGGTTATTTACTGATTTTCTTTTCTGCAACTCTGTTGTGAAAAAAAAACAAACAATGCATCGGCAGCCAAAAAACGGCCGGTCCGACAGTTAACCCATAGTGCCAATATCGGTTCGACTATCGGTCGCTCCCTAGAACAATCGGCCGATCCGATATTAACCGATAGTGCCAATATCGGTCCGATACCGATAGCGATCCGATTATCGGTCGCTCCCTACTCTAAACATTGTCCAAATGAGCTGAAATTTTGCAGGTTAACTACTGTTACCATACAGACATATTCTGTGGGGTGAGACATCAACATTTCAAAACTTCATTTTTTTGGGACACCCTAATATATATATATATATATATATATATACTGGCCTCATCCAACAACTTCACTATATGTGGAACAAGTATGGCCTCATCCAACAACTTCACTATATGTGGAACAAGTACTGGCCTCATCCAACAACTTCACTATATGTGGAACAAGTACCCTCATCCAACAACTTCACTATATGTGGAACAAGTACTGGCCTCATCCAACAACTTCACTATATATGGAACAATGACTGGTTTCAACCTAACATAGTTGGGTGGGAGGAGGGGGCGTGGTTGCTACCTAGTTATCATCCACGATAACGGCTATAAATGGCTAACCACATCAATACATCACGCTGTGTGGCCCAAAGTCATTTAAAACTTCATTGATCGCTGTGAGCTGGTTCTAAAGTCATCTGAAATATGATCAATACAGTTGTGAGCTGGTCTAAAGTCATCTGAAATATGATCAATACAGTTGTGAGCTGAGCTATCATCTGAAATATGATCAATATAGTTGTGAGCTGGAACAAAGTCATCTGAAATATGATCAGCAATGTTGTGAGCTGGTCTAAAGTCATCTGAAATATGATCAATACAGTTGTGAGCTGGTCCTAAGTCATTTGAACAATATCGAGGTATGGTCATTCTAATTTTATTAACAAACTCATGAGGGGACACCATCTGTTCATCTGTTGGAAGAATGTTGTTTTTAAATAAGCTGAGTGGACCTCTTCTATTGTTGCGGTACATCAGTTCAAATGGTGAGAAACCCGTTGATTCATGTGGTATTTCTCTATAGGAGAATAAGGCTAATGGTAGATGTAAATCCCAATCTTGACCGTGTTCTTCCATTATTTTCCTTAACATCTGTTTGATGGTTTGGTTAGCTCTCTCAATGGCTCCGTTTGCTTGTGGTCTGTACCTTGCAGAGTAGACTTGAGAAATCTGGAACATCTTCATAAATGCTTGAGTGACCTGGGATCGAAATTGTGTTCCATTATCAGAAAGAATAATGTCAGGAAATCCCATTGTTGTAAAAATTGATAAGAGAGCATGACAAATTGATTCAGCTGATATATCTGATAGTGGTTTAGCGTTTAGCCATCTCGTTGAAAAATCTAACATTGTCAGAACAAATCTGTGCTTTCTATGGGACATAATGGATAAGGGACCAATGATATCAACTGCTATCTTTTCATGGAACTAAATCCCTAGGTTCTGCACTGCCGGGTCGGCAATTTTTCTTAGTTAATTTTTCTATGCTACAATGTGTATAACAGTAAATAAACCACCTGATAAACATGTAGCGTTTTGCTTAACACAAGCACTCACTCACGTCTCTCTTTTTTTTTAAATACGCCATGTTGAACATCATAAAACATTAAATGAATAACTGTTTGGAAAGGAGTCCATTAAAATATTACGAAGGAATATGATTTTAAGAGTTGTTGTTTATGTTTACCCATAGTGAGGATTATTTTCTTTGGGAGGAACTATTTAACATATGAACTTTATTTGATGTATTATTAGATGTCCCTATTCTCAAATGTATTTTGGCTACAATACATGTCCTTGGGGCCACTGCAAGTATATAGACTAATTGTTAACGCGCTAAAATATATATCACCATTTTCAACTCCAACTGTGTGCCTACTCGCCGGTCCGGGTACCGGGCCTTTGATAACTAGTTTAAACAAACAATTCAGTAAGGGGACTACTTTTTGAGAAAGGTGTATAGCACTGAGTCGCTGAAACTATAGACTATAGTCAGACATACGACTTATGACAGCCAACAGACTATAGCACTGAATCGCTAAGACTATAAACTCTCAGAGAAACGACCTATGACGGAGGCAAAAAGCGATCAAAATCTTCATTATTTTCATAAAAAAGTTGTCCAAATAACAATGTAGTATCAAACTGTATGACCGATTGATATAAATGATCAATAGATCAAGTCTACTTCAATCAGCTGATGGACTGCTCCAAGGTTTTATTCTTATTTATACTAATGTGCTAAACTAAAACATTTCTAATAGCCGAATTATATAATAAAATGAATTCTACTACAAAAGAAATGTCTTACCGGTTTCTTCATAATTGTAGTAGATATTATAAATGTCTGAAGTAATTTGTTTCATGGGGTACGGATTGTATGTCTTTTGCTGAATGGAAACATGGAGTTCAGGAACGTTCAATGGCACTCCGTAAAATGTCGCAGGAAGATATAGATCGTGCATCACAGCCTGCAGAATAGAACATTATGTATAGCTGTGTCAATTGATATATATATATATATATATATATATATATATATATATATATATTTATTTATCAATGTCGTTATACATAATATATATATATATATATATACATGTCCTTTTAATGTATATATAAATCCAATAGTTCACTAGCTATAGACGTATATGCAGATGTCCACTAACAATATACATGTATGGTGATATCCACTAACATTATACATGTATGCAGATGTCCAATAACAATATACATGTATGATGATATCCACTAACAATATACGTGTATGCAGATGTCCACTAACAATATAAATATATGCTGATATCCACTAACAATATTCGTGTATGCAGATGTCCACTAACAATATACATGTATGCAGATGTCCACTAACAATATTCGTGTATGCTGATATCCACTAACAATATACATGTATGCTGATGTCCACTAACAATATAATGTATGCTGATGTCCACTAACAATATAATGTATGCTGATATCCACTAACAAAATACATGTATGCTGATGTCCACTAACAATATACATGTATGCCGATGTCCACTAACAATATACATGTATGCCGATGTCCACTAACAATATACATGTATGCTGATGTCAACTTACTGAGATGTGTACGTTGGTGTCTATAGTCAGTGGGTGAAATATTTCCACCTCTGTAGACATCATAACATAGAGTTCCGCTTTACTTAGAAACATTTCCACCATTTCATGTTTGGCTGAGTCCAGCCACAGAGCCTGTACGTGAAATTGTTCAGTTTTCAAATCCACCCTCGTGGGGTAAGCCTGACAGATGTACAAAATGAAACATTGGTAGTGCTTAACAATTTCAATCAAAATTTCAGATTTAAAAAAAAAAAAAAGAAAACTTCAGTTGATTACAGAAACAGACAACTGATTTGAACAGAAATTTAAAAACTTTAATAATTAAAGTAAACTTCAGTTGATTACAGAAACAGACAACTGATTTGAACAGAAATTTAAAAACTTTAATAATTAAAGAAAACTTCAGTTGATTACAGAAACAGACAACTGATTTGAACAGAAATTTAAAAACTTTAATAATTAAAGTAAACTTCAGTTGATTACAGAAACAGACAACTGATTTGAACAGAAATTTAAAAACTTTAATAATTAAACAACCAAAGACGGATGTAACCTGTTTTTTTTCAATTGTTTTTAATTATTAAAATATTTTTTTGTTCATTTATTCACAAAAAGACAATCAACATGACGATGTTAAACCTATATGGGCTAAATAATGCAAAAGTTTACTGTCATTGATCTAATTATACTAAATGTTATCTGAAAAAAAATTATACAATACTTACCTTATCTAAACTAAATGATACAAATGTTTATCATGTAATCATTTGATATGAAACGATACAAATGTGTATCTTATCTAAACTAAATTATATACATTTTACCTCATCTCATAGAAATAATACACATGTTTACCTTATCTAAACTGAATGACACAGTATCTGTTATAATCTGCAGTTGTTCAATCAGCAGACGATACACATCTAGAACCTGTTAACAAAATGTCCGGACATGTATACAGCAATCACTCTTACAGCTTAGGAAACATTCCAATTCCACGGCATAATCAAAATTATAATAAAATAAAATAGATTGAACTTTATCCTAACAAAAACTCGACTGTTTACATTATTTTCCTACAGAAAGCGAGAGGCATCTAAAGGCGATCACTCTGCTACCATTCGGGGGGGGGGGGAGGTTAGATGGCAACATCTGTCATACTTAATTAATAAAATAAAGTTCCTCATAATATGAAATTAATTCATTTTAAAATAATTTCAATTTATTTATGTTTAATCTCTTAATCGATTTTCGCGCCATTTATAAATTAAACAAAATAGAAAGTTACGTTTCTAGATCCCCACAACCATTTATTTTGCCGTTATCTGTTATACTTGTGTACAGCAATTACTCGGCCACTGTGCTGAGTTATCTGTTATACTTGTGTACAGCAATTACTCGGCCACTGTACTGAGTTATCTGTTATACTTGTGTACCGCAATTACTCGGCCACTGTACTGAGTTATCTGTTATACTTGTGTACCGCAATTACTCGGCCACTGTGCTGAGTTATCTGTTATACTTGTGTACATTAATTACTCGGCCACTGTACTGAGTTATCTGTTATACTTGTGTACAGCAATTACTCGGCCACTGTACTGAGTTATCTGTTATACTTGTGTACAGCAATTACTCGGCCACTGTGCTGAGTTATCTGTTATACTTGTGTACAGCAATTACTCGGCTACTGTACTGAGTTATCTGTTATACCTGTGTACAGCAGTTACTCGGCCACTGTACTGAGTCATCGGCCGGGCTTAAATAAAATGAACAATTACAATTTTTGTAATATGTACATGTATTATTATTTTTTTGCCGCCGACCGGTATCTGCCAATAGACAGTTACAACAATACTTCTCAATCACATATCAACATCTGCCTATAGACTACTTAGTTACAACAGTAAGACATCTCTATACTTATAAGACGCATTTGCTGTCTGTCTGTCTGTTCCCTTATAACTCAAGATCCAGACAACCAAATAACGTGAAATTTGTTACACATACACATAATTACATGGGGAACGTTATAGAACAGGTTTTGTTTCATCTCGATGGGTAGTTTAATTGTAATTAATTATTTTTATTTTAGTATTTTACTATATTAAAGTAATCTCGACGGCGCCATAAATAAAATTCTTCTGTAACGTCATTTCCCGATGATACATTTTACATTTTTAAATTTTCCTACTAATAAAGTCGAATAGAACTTGCGCGCTGGTGCTGTATCGTGCCTTTGTGCTGCAAAGAATTGTTGATGTTTTTTTCATGCTCCCTGATTTGTACAGTTTAAGGAAGGTAAAGGAATGAAGAAGGATTTTAGAAGAAGTTTTTTTTTTTTTAGAAGAAATTTTAATATATATATACAGAGAGAGAGAGAGAGAGAGAAAGAGAGAGGGAGAGGGAGGGAGGGAGGGAGAGATAAAGAGAGAGAGGGGGGCAGGGGGAAGAGAGAGGAAAGGAGGGTAGGAGGGAGGGAGGGAGGGAGGGGGAGAGAGGGAGGGAGGGGATGGACAGGGGGAGAGAAGGAGGGGGAGAGAGGGAGATGGGAGAGGGAGGGAGAGAGAGAGGGAAATGGGAGAGGGAGGGAGAGAGAAAGGGAGGAAGGAAAGAGAAAGGAAGGGAGGAGATAGAGGGGAGGGAGAGAGAGGGTGAGAGAGGTGAGGGAGGGAGAAAGGAGGGAGGGAGAGAGGGGTTAGGGAGGGAGATAGAGGGGAGGGAAGGAGAGAGGGAGAGAGAGGATGGGAGAAATGGGAGGAAGAGATAAAGAGAGAGGGGGGCAGGGAGGGAGAGAGAGGGAAGGAGGAAGGGGGAGATAGAGAGGGGGGATGGACAGGGGGGAGAGAAGAAGGGGGGAGAGGGGAGAGAGTGAGATTGGAGAGGGAGGGAGGGAGGAAAAAGATGGGAGAGAGAGGGAGTGAGAGGGAGTGAGGGAGAAAGGGAGGGAAAGGGAGAGAGAGAGGGGGAGGGAGAGAGAGGAAGGGAGAGAGGGGGTAGGAAGAAAACAGAAGGTAAACAGAAAACCTTATTTTAAACCCGGGCAAAGCCGAGTACTTGCAACTAGTAATTACATAATATATATCAATAGATTACTTAGTTACAACAATACTTTACAATCCCATATTAGCTCCCTTAGCAGGCAATATTTCCTATTTAAATTCATTCTAGTTTTTAGCTACTAGTTTGTAATCATTCGGGTTCATCCGTCTCTGATTTTAAACAAAGTCGACTTTCCATTTTTTAGCCACCGTACAGAGGCGGCATCGACAAATGAATATAATCATATTATCAGTTTTAAAAATAGTCCAACTTCTAAGTCGTTAAAGTTCTAAATCAGATTTTTCACTTTTATTAAAGTTAAACGATGACTCTTAACTATTTCCAAAACTTAACAAGTTCTAGAAAATCACTAGAATATCACATAGTTGTTGTTTTGAATATTCATGTGAGAATTTTAGCAGACGTACATGATACATGACATGGGGCATCAAAGGAGCAAACCAAGACTTCAGAAACATTATCCATTCTAATTAGCACTTAAAGCAACCAGTGCGCGGGGCATATGGCGAGATCATTTGCAGGTTATGGAGAGCGTCATACACGAAGTCTTAAAATTTGACATTAAGGGCGTTCCAATTTTGAGAAAGGGCGGCACTTTTAGAGTACCTCCTGGGCGGCTCTAAATCTGTTGTTTCATTTAGAAATGTTTTTTCTACAACAAATGAAGCAAATAATAAACTTGTTTTATTGCACTCTTAAATTTAAAGACAAGAAATTAAAGATGTGCATTATGTTTTAAAATAATTAATTTTTTTTTTTTTTTGCAGGGAAAAAGACAATCAAAAATTACGTTATGAAGTCAACGTAGAGTTTTTAGATCGTAAATGAACCTTGAGATACCAACACACAGATGAATATGAACATAAAGTTACCAGCACACAGGTGAATATGAACTTGGAGTTACCAGCACACAGATGAATATGAACATATCAAAATAAACATTAAGTTAACAACACAGATGAAAGGTAAATTGAAGAAATATGAATGAAGCTAAAAGTGACCTAGCTCACGATAGATTATAAAAGATCATTGAGATGTTAAATGTCAGCTTGTTGGGTCTACCTTTTTATCAAAAGCTGTGGGGTTTCTGTCCAACTGAAAGTCCGCCAAACTAGTCAAATTTCTTTGCAACATCATATCGTCTCTGATAACGTTTGCTATTCTCCCCAGGATGCCAATGTAGTAACTGAAATGAGATGTTCACCTTCAGTCACAGTTTACTGTCTCTAAGTTGTATTGCCTTGTGTTAAATCACAGTTTACTATCTCTATGTTGTATTGCCTTGTGTTAAGTCACAGTTTACTGTCTCTATGTTGTATTGCCTTGTGTTAAGTCACAGTTTACTATCTCTATGTTGTATTGCCTTGTGTTAAGTCACAGTTTACTGTCTCTATGTTGTCTTGTGTTCAGTCACAGTTTATTGTCTCTATGCTGCCTTGTGTTAAAGTCACAGCTTACTGTCTCTATGTTGTATTACCCTGTGTTAAGTCACAGTTTACTGTCTCTATGTTGCCTTGTTTGCAGTCACAGTTTACTGTCTCTTATTTATATGGCCTTGTTTTCAATTACAGTACTGTCTCTTAGTTGTATTGCCTTGTGTTCAGTCACCGTTTACTGTCTAGAAGGTCTTATTAATTATATACGGTATTGTTCTGTGTGTGAAGTCCATGTAAGGATTAGATAAAATCTCTTAGATCCTTTAAACCACTAATGTGACGGTTTTTATGGTGCCCTTTTTTCATCCCCACCATAGCCGATAGTGCAATGGCCATGGAAGCACCACGGGAGATATATAGGGAACTTGAGCCAAGACCTGAAAAATTTCCTTGGTCCTCACCGGAGATCGAACCAGGTACCTTCAGGTCGACAGTCTGGCGCTTTATCGACCATCTGTCCCCTATAAAAAAAATCGCCCACCTAAATGGGACAATTTTAGGTTTTGTAGTGCCCTTGTTTTATCCCCACCACTACCGAGAGTGTAATGCCCATGGAGAAACCACGGAAAACATAGCAGGGACTTAAGCCAAGTCCTGAAAAATTTCCTTGATCCTCACCGGAGATCGAACCAGGTACCTTCAGGTTGATATATTCTATGGATATTGTCATTATATACGGTATTGTTCTGAAGATATTGTCATTCTACACGGGGTTTTTTTTCTATGGATTTTGTCATTATATACGGTATTGTTCTGTAGATATTGTCGTTATATACTGGTTTGCTCTATAGATAATGTCATTATATACTGGTTTGTTCTATAGATATTGTCATTATATACGGCATTGTTCTATGGATATTGTCATTATATACGGTATTGTTCTATGGATATTGTCATTATATACGGTATTGTTCTGTATATAATGTTTCACTTTTGATGACAGTTATACTTGAACCTTCTAATAATATTTTATTTTAAAGATACGAATAGTGTACTAAAAACACGGACGATTAATCATCCAACAAAAAGTGTGACTTTATATCAGAATGACTTTATATCAGAATGACTTTATCTCAGAATGGGTTTATATCAGAATGACTTTTTATCAGAATGACTTTATATCAGAATGACTTTATATCAGAATGACTTTATATCAGAACTAGCTGAACAGGCCCGGTACCCGGACCGGCTATTTGGCACGCAGTTGGAGTTGAAAATGGTGATGCGCTCACAACACCATATCATTGACTAATCTTAATTCATTCATAATATTTTAAAGGACTCTTTCTCAATAGTTATTTTTTTAATAATGTATCGATTCTCTTTCACTCAGCCCCACACCCATCCTTCCCTCCATCCCTCCCCCGCCCGCCACCCCCCTTCCACTCAAGACATGCCCGAATCGCAGTGGGTCTCAATGTACACAATTACAAAAAGGGGCATTTAGTATAACTGCATGCTCACCCTGTTAACAATACCACGTGAATAGTTCAATAGTTGATCAAAGTCGGTATTAATTTAATTTTAAAATCAATTTTATTTCTTTAAAGTGACTAGAATGTCACAGCAGAATCGTTTTAAACTAAGGGGATTAAGATTTATCATATCAAAGTTTATTTCGCAAATTCTAGTGCCATTTGTGAAGTCGTAAGCATTCCTAGAAGTGGACAGAAATACAGTCAGAAACACAGACAAACAGACAGACAGACAGAGTTTATCTGAAGACAACTGGAGTAAACGGCATGTTTACCTGTTTCTTCTGTCCCGGCAGTGTTGGTATTCCAAAAAACAAAACACTGATACAGAGTTGATTATTAAAAAAGTACAAAAGCCACCGCCATACCAATATGTGCACTAGATATCCCAAAAGTGTTTATATATTGTATTGAAGTATGTCTGTACACTTCAATCATACACTGTTGTCTGCTACCTATCTGTAGTTTATATATTGTATTGAAGTATTTATGTACACTTCAATCATACACTGTTGTCTGCTACCTATCTGTAGTTTATATATTGTATTGAAGTATTTCTGTACACTTCAATCATACACTGCTGTCGGCTACCTACCTGTAGTATATATATTGTATTGAAGTATTTCTGTACACTTCAATCATACACTGTTGTCTGCTACCTACCTGTAGTTTATGACGACCCTGTTATAGTCATAAGTGTTGTACTGGATCTCAAAAATAAGCTTCAAAACTTCCAATATCACTGCCTGGAAAAATAAAATTTTAATTATCTTTTTTCTTTACTATTTCAGTATGATTGTACTTACAGATATTCTTTAAGTACTGGCCATGGAAGTACACTTATGATATAGGTACACAATTGCAAGTAAGAGTTCAAAGAGTGCAATACGATAATAGGTTCAAGTAATCAATGTGCAAATACGATTATAAGTACTCTATAAATTTACTAAAGTAGAACTCGAATATCATATAACATTCCCTTTCTGAGCTTATATATATATTAGGGTGTCCCAAAAAAATGAAGTTTTGAAATGTTGATGTCTCACCCCACAGAATATGTCTCTATGGTAACAGTAGTTAACCTGCAAAATTTCAGCTCATTTGGACAATGTTTAGAGGTCCCCCAAGATGTTTAAAGTTCCAGATTTTGGTGTAAAATCATTCGCGGTCAAATCTAATACAGCGTTAATGTTGCATTATATGCGAAACTGATATATTAAGTAACAAATTGATGCTTAGTATTGTTTATAATATTAAATGAAACAAAATATATAAATCTTGAATGGTTTAATTTTAAAATTTGAAATTTAAGTAAAAAATTATGAAAAACAAAGTTTTATTCATTTTGTCAAGTTAATTCTTGAAAGAATGTCAATCTGCTTGAAAAATAATAATAATAAGCAATGCAAATAAGCATTCCTACTATTTATTTTGTACTTTGTACTGTAGGGTAGACAAAAATTTAAAAAAGTTCTTCAAATTTAAATTTTAGCCAGCTGTTCACGATTACACTCTGCAAAATTTTTCCGATGTTTTTCAACCACTTGGAGCAAAAATTGTCTTTGTTCTTCATCCTTGGTGATACTGTCATTGAAATTTTGTATCAATGCTACACCTCGCTCTGCAGAGTCATTGATACAAGCCAGATTCTTTACAAAATCTGCTGCAACTTTAAAAGATGGTGTATCTGACCAGGCTTCAACAGGAACATCTAGAAAACTGGCATCACTGTTGGATGTTTCAAAAAATATGGTAGAAGCACGCAAATCAACAACACTTTTTGATAGTGTTTTTATGAGATGCGGTCCACGTTCTGATTGCATTGTCCGAACAAGGCCAGTTTTTTCTTTGTCCGACAAAAGGGTTTAAAATAACGCAAGCGTCGACAGTTCCGGACTCAAGTACCACGAGTGACGCACCATCATTTTCAATCCAGTCGATCGAAGAACAGCATCATCATATTCGTATAAACGCTGTATCAACAAGATATCATTCACAGGTGCATCTGCGGTGAGCCTGCATGAAAACCATGATTGAAGATAAACAGATATGGTAAACCGATTAAAGCGCTGAATACCTCGTAATTCTCGAGCTGTTAACTGAAAGATGGTTTCATTGCCTGCAAACAATAGATCGATTTTCAATGCATAGATTGCTTTCGCCATCCACCTTGCCCTATGTAGGGCACCAGGTCTGCGAATGCTGACATCAACCTCCAACCCAACCATTTGTGCAGCAAGCAGAAGAAATTCCAAATAATCATCACATGAATGACTGACCTCAAGATGACATTTGATAAATTCTTTAATCGAATCAGACACGCATTATCAAAGGGGCGGATCTGGCTTCGGGTGTGTGGTTTAATTCTGGCCATTTTTCTCGAAACCTCTTAAAAAACAAAATCTCTGGTCCAGTGGATGGTCCAAGACAAACATTTAATGCATTGGAAAGGAGTACTTCCAACATGTGATGACGGCATGCCATCTATAATAGATTACGTCCCAGGGCTACTTCTAACAAAGTGCAAGCTCCATTGAGTCTTCCAGTATTGGTAGCCGTAGTGTCGAAGCACCATAGATTCGCACTTCCATGATTTGATATGTTAATATACTGCATCAGCAGCTACCCATCCTGAACCTGATGCTAACTTGGGAACACCAAGAAGCTTTGTAGTGCCATCGACAAGTGATGAGAGCAGGACAGGTAATCGATCGCCGTTGTTGGTAACCTGTCCGGTAACATCGAGCAATAGCTTACCATCCCAATGTACAATTGATTTTGAGGGAACATAGTCTTCTTTTATACATGCTGCAGCTTGTTGACGACAAAGCTTGCGATGACGATGCATTGTGCTCTTGGTAAATACTGTGTCAGATGTCGGAACACCAGCTTCGTTGAATGCGGGTGCAAGTATCATTGTTGATTTTCTTATGCTGGTGTTCGTTCTGTCCAGCACTGCAGCAACTTTTGGTGATATGATGCCTGACAATTTAGCATGCTTAGTTTAAAAAAATTAAATCTTCAAAAAATATGCACATTATTTTAATTTTGCACATTAGGTGTTTTATATGTTTTCTAGCATTTATTACATTTTCTAATTAAGAATCACACAATTTCAACTCTAGTTAATGGTAGCATTGAGATAAATATAAGTATATTTAAACTTCATTTTATTCAACTATGGCATGCAAAAACTGCAAATTATTTGAGCCATGATTCGTCTGGATTTTTATAATGGCCTAATACTGGAATTTTAAAAGCTCTTGGGGGACCTCTAAATGTTGTTCAAATGAGCTACAACTTCACCAATTCACTCATTGTACCCAAGAGACACATTTCAGGGGGTGAGACACCAGAGATTAAAAAAAAAATTTCGAGCATTTCTGGGACAACCTAATATATATATATATATATATATATATATGTGTGTGTGTGTGTGTGTATTTATATATATATAAATATATACATATATATATATATATATATATTATACGGCAATTTTTTTTATAAAAAACATTTGAAATTTCATATAAAAAATGTATTATTTTATCAAACTCCCTGGAAATACTGTCACATTGGTTGTAACTAATGATACAAAACTACCAGATAGAGAAACAAGTAAACAAAACAAAGACTGACTTGAATATTTACCATAAACTTTGTGTGTCCTGCATGTATGTGATTTAAAAAGTCAGACAAGCCGTGAAGTATAGACAGGTATTCACCTGAAGCTATGCAGCAATGTTTCATAGACACAAAATGTTGTAGAACAATTTCAATCATCTAGTTATAAATGGAAGGGAAGAGCAATATATGCAATCAAACAGTAATAGCTTTAACATTTTCATGAACAAAGTTAGCAATTTAAAGTACCTCGGTGACATACTTGTTTGATTTGTTTTAATGTAGGGGTGGACAACAGAGAACACGATCTTGAGATAATTCTAACCCTTATATTACACTCGATTAAATATATCATACTTTTAATACTCATCACAGACTTGAGCTTCAATGATCATTGCAATGCCACTGTGGCAACAAAGGGTGTTTTATTCTTGGCCATGAAACCCCCAAAAGATATTCTCCCCACAGATACTGGTATGTCTCCTAGACCAGGTAATGCACTCTTAACTATTACTACGTAATTTGTGAATTCATTCTGTTTTCTTTGATCAATATGCATACTGCTAGGTTTGATAGTCATTTTGCATCTATTAGCTATCAATACACATGCAGCTGCAGTAAATTTCTTTTAAGTCCAAAAATAGATCTTGCTTTCCCCTTCTATCTTTTCCTTTTAGTTATAACAAAATTATTTGAAATTGTCCTAGTTATGAGCCTGAGTTAAAAATTTCATCAGAGGAGCTAGTAGCAATATTCAGGGGAGTGTCATATGGGAGGTAGTAGCAGTACTCAGGGGAGTGTCATATAGGAGGTAGTAGCAGTACTCAGGGGAGATTCATATAGGAGGTAGTAGCAGTACTCAGGGGAGTTTCATATGGGTGGTAGTAGCAGTACTCAGGGGAGTGTCATATGGGAGGTAGTAGCAGTACTCAGGGGAGTATCATATGGGAGGTAGTAGCAGTACTCAGGGGAGATTCATATGGGAGGTAGTAGCAGTACTCAGGGGAGTGTCATATAGGAGGCGCGAGCGTAATTGTAGGCTTTTTTGGAGGGAGGGGCTAGGAAAAGGTAACTAGGAACCCTTTGAAATATATTTATATTATGCAAGTCTTAAATTAAAAATTCACCTAACTGCTACTTTCAGTTGTATGAGGCAGTCGAGTGGTAGCGTCTGTGGGGAAACTACGTACTAAATTATAGACACAATAATAACATTAATTATGATGCAAGGCAACCAATAAGATCAAGATGTTTATTTCATGCTATAAATAATCGGATACTGAATCTAAACAGAAACTAAGACTTCTCTAACTAATCTTTCTCTAAAGCTCATCTCTCTACTTAACTAAAAAAAACTAATCTTATTCTAAAGCTCATCTCTCCACTTAATTAAAACTAATCTTATTCTGAAGCTATTCTCTCTACTTAACTAAATCTAATCTTTCTCTAAAGCTCACCTCTCTATTAACTAAAAGTGATCTTCCTATAAAGCTCATCTCTCTACTAAACTAAATCCAATCTTTCTCTAAAGCTTATCTCTATACTAAACTATATCTAATCTTTCTCTAAAGCTCATTTCTCTACTTAACTAAAACTCCAACTCCAACTGATCCAACACATGTATCCATGTTATCCAGTGATGTATTGGTAAAATAAGAAGTAAGGGAACGCATTGTGGGAGCAAAAAAAAAGTCCTATTTTCAGCAAACTATTTTTTTTTCTATACAAATTTTTATTTTTTCTTATTCTTACTATGCAAAATATTAACGAACATAAAAAAAGAAATTCAAAAAAAAGATGAAAGATTTAAGTGAGAGTGATTGGGACATGAAAAAGTAAAGGAACGCGTTCCGGTTCTGAAAAAAGGTAAGGGAACGTCGTTCCACAGCATTCCACTCCCACTGATGTCATCCTAATTCTATCATCTCATTGGATGACCAATCAGAACACTGTACGTATTATCAAGGATTTTTCTCTTCATATGTAGCATGAGAAATTCCAAAATAACCAATATTTGCTTTACACCAGATGCGGATTTAGATTTATTGGGGCCCCAGGTGCAGAAGGAAATATTGGGTATGTAAACTATATATATATATATATATATATATATCAGAAGTTTTGACCTGCGTGTGGTTTGACCATGAAAAAGTCAGCCTTTAATGTTTTATACCTTTCTATTAATATAAAACATTTCACATTTTCTACATCTCATTGACCGCTTCATTTTATAAAGAATTGTGTTTCTTGTTCTGTTGATTTATTGTATTTCTTTTTCTATTGATTTAGTGACCTGAAACCTAATTCATTAATGTAAAATAAACCAACCCGATGACAAACATTTCTGCTGGACTTTTGGGAGTAGTATGCCATTAAAAATATGAAAAAAAACAACAACGATGTAATACTTCAGGTCTGGTGAGGCCCATACAACGATGTAATACTTCAGGTCTGGTGAGGCCCATGCAACGATGTAACACTTCAGGTCTGGTGAGGCCCATACAACGATGTAATACTTCAGGTCTGGTGAGGCTAATACAACGATGTAATACTTCAGGTCTGGTGAGGCCCATGCAACGATGTAACACTTCAGGTCTGGTGAGGCCCATACAACGATGTAATACTTCAGGTCTGGTGAGGCTAATACAACGATGTAATACTTCAGGTCTGGTGAGGCCCATACAACGATGTAATACTTCAGGTCTCGTGAGGCCCAGTTAGAACCCGGAATCCCGGGCGCACGTCCGTCTATACTAAGACTATACTACTAATAAAAAAACTTACTAAATGTATGTCTTCTGAGTTCTCGTGGTAGATTGTGGACGCTAGGGATAGTAACGGCCTCAAGAGTCTCAGATTTCCTGACTTCACTGCAACATTTGATGACGTCAATAAATGAATAAATTTTAACATGTATTGCATTCAGACTGTCATGTCATGCAACAATTTAAGTTTATGTATATTTGCCTACATACCCTATATACTCTACATATCCTATATACCCCACATACATACCCTGTATACCCTACATAACCTATATACCCCACATACCCCTGATACCCTACATACCCTATATACCCTACATTAAATCTTAGCGCCCAAATTATTAGAATATTAAAAACAAAAAGTATATATATATTTATATATATATATATATATATATATACATATATATATATATATATATATATATACGTATATACATATATTTAATTTTCTTAGTTTTTATTGTGAGCAATTGTATGAAATATTTATTCTTGTTTAATTAGATTTATATTTTTACCAAATTCATCTACAAGTATTTTCAATTCTGTTGAACTATCCATTGAACTTCTAACGGTTTTAGTTTTATTCTCCACGACCTGAAAATATAAATACAGATTATAGATGGTATTGAGAATCTTTATAAGTATTGTCCATCTACATATTGGTGATATACTTTATAGCAATCCATATATATATATATATATATATATATATATATACATACACTTTATACATAAACACACACACACACATAATCTATATTAATACCTAAATATCTATGTAAGTACAATCTATCTTTTAATATTTATCTTAATACACATTATCTGTGTTTCAAACGTTATATATAATCTAATTACACATTATCTCTCTCTCTCCATCTCTCCCTCTCTCTCTCCCTCTCTCTCTCTCTCTCTCTCTCTATATATATATATATATATATATATATATATATATATATATATAGCACTTTTTTATCTAAAATCTGTAGGTACTTCATAAGCTACATTTTTATATAATATGCATAAGGAGATCTAATAATGGTTGATAATGTAGACAGCTCCATGTAGGTCATGTCCAGATACTGATATCTTTAATCTAGACAACTCCATGCAGGTCATGTCCAGATACTGATATCTTTAATCTAGACAACTCCATGCAGGTCATGTCCAGATACTGATATCTTTAATCTAGACAACTCCATGCAGGTCATGTCCAGATACTGATATCTTTAATCTACCTATATATCTATCTAAATACTCATTCGCTATCTATCTATCTATCTATCTATCTATCTAAATACACATTCGCTTTCTCTCTACCTATATATCTATCCATACTTCCATCGATCTGTTGTTGGTGATTTATTTTCTTATTTTACATAGATCGTTGTGTTGTTTACCTTAACAAAAGTCATAGAAGACTGTATGTAGCCGACACCAGAGAAAGTGCCCACGAATATCATGGTAGGCAGTTCTGCTGTACTGAAGTTAATTACATTGGATGACAAGAAGGAACTCAGCAGAATGTTTAGTTCGTTGGTATAATCTGTTTATTTACAATAAATTAAAAAAATAAAGATCAAAATGTTTATACCATTGAAAGTATCTATATAAATAACAAATGTTTATACCATTGAAAGTATCTATATAAATAACAAATGTTTATACCATTGAAAGTATCTATATATCAATAACAAATGTTTATACAATTGAAAGTATCTATATATCAATAACAAATGTTTAAACCATTGAAAGTATCTATATATCAATAACAAATGTTTATACAATTGAAAGTATCTATATATCAATAACAAATGTTTATACAATTGAAAGTATCTATATATCAATAACAAATGTTTATACCATTGAAAGTATCTATTTATCAATAACAAATGTTTATACCATTGAAAGTATCTACATATCAATAACAAATGTTTATACCATTGAAAGTATCTATATATCAATAACAAATGTTATTACCATTGAAAATATCTATATATCAATAACAAAATTTTAAACCATGGAAGGTATCTACATATGAACATGGGCGTATTCATTGCCCTCCCCCCCCCCCCCCACATTTTGAAAAGTTGTTACAATAAAAGTGAACTAAATTTCCTGAAAGTTTATTACATTGAAGTATTATAACTAAACAAACAACAAATGTACCCCAAACCTAACCTCTAACAGCACAAAGTAACCAATGTGCAACTTGCTTGCTTTTTTTCCAGATTGTTCTAAATATTCCAGTTGCTTAACAATTTCTGTCACATTTTCAGCGAAAATCCGCAACCTTTTATAATTACGTGTCCATCTAGTTTCACATAGCAAAGGAACATTTGGAATACGTATTCTTCGCTGATTAGTTTCTCAGAAAAACACTTTAATTGACTTAATTTTTAAAGCATTTTCGAAAAAAAATGCTCTATTGTCCCCGTTTTGTCTGTCGGTCTGTCTGTCCGTCATCACCTTAGATCTCAACAACCATAAGTCCTAGACCCATGATGTATATATCATTTTGTAGGTCTTGGCCTGCCATGTGTGCATCAAACGTCCATTTTGCGATAGGGCCTCTGAGGGCCGAAAAAGGTGGCGTATTATGTACCGTTTTTACTATATAAGCTATATTAACAAAGGAGCGCCCTATATCTCAGCAACCATAATTCCTAGACCCATGATGTATATATCATTTTGTAGGTCTTGGCCTGCCAAGTGTACATCAAAAGTACATTTCGCGATCTGACCTTTAAGGGCCGAATATAAGAGTTTCTTAAGTACCGTTTTTGCTTATGTTTTAAATATAAATAATAAAAGCTAATCAAAGGGGTGTAATCATTATTTATTTTTGTAACAGTTATTCAACATGATTACTTCCCTCTCTATTTATCAAAACCCATACGCGTGGAGCAATATCTATGGCTGTAACCCGGAAAAAAAATACGGATTTCGTCCGGCGTAACCGTAGCCACTGCGTACACGAAAATGCTCTAAAATGTCCTTTGTCCGAAACGGAAAAGACTTAAATTGCTTGTTTCCTATTGTGTTTCGTACAGCATTCACATTATTTAAATCGTTCACGACAAGATTTAATTTATGTGAACTGCAATGTACAATTGCTGCTTTTGGGTCTTTTTTCTAATTATTGTTGGACTGCTCCTTCTTTACTAGACATTGTAGAACATTCGTCTTATCCTTTACTAAAAATATTTGTCATATCTAATCAGGCCCGTAGCGAGCGGTGGGGGGGGCAGGGGAGCCTGGCCCTCATTGCGTTTTGTCTGGCCCCTCTTTTGTTTGCACTACTTATAAAATTTATTTCCTGCCCTCACACTGCTATAGCTGGACCCCTGCTGTAGAATGATTGGCCCCTTCTGTAGAATTTTCACGCTACGGGACTGTATCTAATCCAAATTCTAATGAATTTGTAATTTTGGTGTTCTTTGACAAATCTAACACCAAGTGACATCTGCTCAATGCCTGAAATTATATTGTCTCGTCGGCTAGTATATAAATTGCAACTGAATTATTTGCTTCACGAACAATGTCTTCACGCAAGAGACCCACAAATTTCGATCATAGTGTTTTTTGTAATTTCCGACAGGCCCATCGACAG
Organism: Bulinus truncatus; assembly: GCA_021962125.1. Classification (NCBI taxonomy): domain Eukaryota; kingdom Metazoa; phylum Mollusca; class Gastropoda; family Planorbidae; genus Bulinus; species Bulinus truncatus. Next base: position 652,241 of record JAGDYQ010000142.1, on the reverse strand, counting down.
AAATTTCGGATACCTGGGCAGGGCTGTCACGGGCCTCTCGTGATGATAATAATATTTTCAAAAGTTGATTGGCCAGCTCAGTCCGGGCCCCTGTGCATTTGCCCCTGCCACCCTCTCGGCGGCACTGGTTGCTGAGATATACTTAGCACTACAAGAACCAATTGACAAATGATTACCTAGAACTTCATCACCAGATTCAACGCGAAACTCTAGCAGGTCGTAAAAAATACCAGAATGTGATTCTTTTCCACGAAGTGCCAAATCATGCATGCCGCAAAAAAAAAAGATTGCAGAAATGGAGGGACCCATTTTATTGCAATTTTCTTGAATTTGTCTTCTAAATGATGAGTTCAACTGCTCATCTATAGAAACTGCTTTGGCTACAAATAGTGCAACAAAATAGCTTGAATCTTTAATAAGATTTTTTGTGTCATGTGCTTTGCATGTGGCTACGTGCATCTTCGTTTTAATTTTGTGCATGGTTTGATGACAAATGCTCCCTGAACTCCTGGAATTACTTTTTGCGAAAACAACACGCACAATTTGCAAGAGCCACCTTTTAACATTTGCAAGTATACAACCCACGATGAATAGTTTGATAACCAAGCATATCTAAAGCCCTTGTTTCCACCACTGTCAACTCTAAAAATCATATTTTTATCAGGGGTCGAACAATCAAGGATCAGCAGCAATTTCAACTCATTTGAAAGGTCGTATGTCAAGACATACCTTCCAATATCATATTTAGAAAATGAAGAATTGACAGCGACAATCAAATTAGAAATAATTTCTTCAGTTGTGTCTGGCTGTTGAACTTGTAGGATTACTGTTGTCCTAAATGCATGTGATAATTCAGATACTGCAAACGCCCTAAAATCTTTTAATAACGGCTTTTCGGAATCCTGCGATTGCTCTACTTTTCGTTTTATTGAGCCTGTACATTTTTTTTTGTGATATTTATCTTTTCATATTAATTTAGGATAAATTTAAAAGTTCACTCAGTAGCAGACGATTATAAACTAACAAGAGTTGCCAGATCATAAAAATAACCTGAATGCCAAAAACATTTTCGAAGGACAAATCAAGCTACAAAAGGCCAAATTAAACAAAAAAAAAAAATTAAAACCGAAACATGCTTGTGCTTGTACTCAAAATTTTTTAATTTTCAAATACATTTATTTATGTCAAAATAAATAATTAATGTTATACTTAACTTGGATTTAATTGAGAAATAAACCTGAATGGCCTTGTCAGTTAAAATAAAAAACGTGTTTTTTTGCCCCCCCCTCCTGGAAAAATTCCTAGCGACGCTCATGCATATGAATAACAAATGTTATAACATGGAATGTATATATATATATATATATATATATATATGAATAACAAATGTTATAACATGGAATGTATATATATATATATATATATATATATATATATATATATATATATATATATATGAATAACAAATGTTATAACATGGAATGTATATATATATATATATGAATAACAAATGTTTATACCATGGAAAGTGTCTATATATCAATAACAAATGTTTATACCATGGAAAGTGTCTATATATCAATAACAAATGTTTATACCATGGAATGTATCTATATATGTAACATATGTTTATCCCATGGAAGGTATCTATATATGTAACAAATGTTTATACCATGGAAGGTATCTATATATGTAACAAATGTTTATACCATGGAAGGTATCTATATATGTAACAAATGTTTATACCATGGAAGGTATCTATATATGTAACAAATGTTTATACCATGGAAGGTATCTATCTATGTAACAAATGTTTATACCATGGAAGGTATCTATCTATGTAACAAATGTTTATACCATGGAAGGTATCTATATATGTAACAAATGTTTATACCATGGAAGGTATCTATATATGTAACAAATGTTTATACCATGGAAGGTATCTATCTATGTAACAAATGTTTATACCATGGAAGGTATCTATCTATGTAACAAATGTTTATACCATGGAAGGTATCTATATATGTAACAAATGTTTATACCATGGAAGGTATCTATATATGTAACAAATGTTTATACCATGGAAGGTATTTATATATGTAACAAATGTTTATACCATGGAAGGTATCTATATATGTAACAAATGTTTATACCATGGAAGGTATCTATATATGTAACAAATGTTTATACCATGGAAGGTATCTATATATGTAACAAATGTTTATCCCATGGAAGGTATCTATATATGTAACAAATGTTTATACCATGGAAGGTATCTACTTATGAATAACAAATGTTTATACTATGGAAGGGACCTATTAATAAATAACAAAGAAATGGAATGTTTTAGTGTCATGATTTTTATTTCTAGAAATCACTGTCGAAATCTCAAATTTAATTATTGTTTAACCCACGTGATCTGTATTATTTCATTGTACATTGTTATAGTTCATGGGATGTCAAATGTGCCTCTGCGTTAGGATATGTGCATTTCCCAGTGATCCAGTTCTTAAAGGTTGTTTCTCCCAGTGATCCAGTTCTTAAAGGTTGTTTCTCCCATTGATCCAGTTCTTAAAGGTTGTTTCTCCCAGTGATCCAGTTCTTAAAGGTTGTTTCTCCCAGTGATCCAGTTCTTAAAAGATGTTTCTCCCAGTGATCCAGTTTTTAAAGGTTTTTTCTCCCAGTGATCCAGTTCTTAAAGGTTGTTTCTCCCAGTGATCCAGTTCTTAAAGGTTGTTTCTCCCAGTGATCCAGTTCTTACAGATTTTTTCTCCCAGTGATCAAGTTCTTAAAGGTTGTTTCTCCCAGTGATCTAGTTCTTAAATGTTGTTTCTCCCAGTGATCCAGTTCTTACAGGTTGTTTCTCCCAGTGATCCAGTTCTTACATGTTGTTTCTCCCAGTGATCCAGTTCTTAAAGGTTGTTTCTCCCAGTGATCCAGTTCTTAAAGGATGTTTCTCCCAGTGATCCAGTTCTTACATGTTGTTTCTCCCAGTGATCCAGTTCTTACATGTTGTTTCTCCCAGTGATCCAGTTCTTACAGGTTGTTTCTCCCAGTGATCCAGTTCTTACATGTTGTCTCTCCCAGTGATCCAGTTCTTAAAGGTTGTTTCTCCCAGTGATCCAGTTCTTACAGGTTGTTTCTCTTAGTGATCCAGTTCTTACATGTTGTTTCTCCCAGTGATCCAGTTCTTAAAGGATGTTTCTCCCAGTGATCCAGTTCTTAAAGGATGTTTCTCTCAGTGATCCAGTTCTTAAAGGTTGTTTCTCCCAGTGATCCAGTTCTTAAAGGTTGTTTCTCCCAGTGGTCCAGTTCTTACAGGTTGTTTCTCCCAGTGATCCAGTTCTTAAAGGTTGTTTCTCCCAGTGATCCAGTTCTAGCACGTTGCGTGGGTCATAAAACAAATTTAAGCAAATAAATTAATCTAAAATTGAATATTGATTACCAAAAAAGTCAAACATCAAGGGGTATGACAGCACTGATGACTTAGTGATGGAGCTGGTGTCTATTCTGAAATGAAATTTTCGTATGTGCTTCAAGTCAGCCTGCCCGATGAATTCTGTTAAATTAGAACAACACAAACAATCAGAAAATGTTCAATGAAATGTCTCAACAAAGTTTTCTTTGAATACTAGGACTAAAACAACTTTCCACTTAATCAAATAATAATAAACTTCATAATAAACATTCATTAAAGGAATAAAAACATCATTCTATATAAACAGTGCTTAATTATTTTTTTTTTAAAAAAAAAGGTCCCGGAACTCCTATTTATTCCAGGCAGTAATATACTAATTTACAAATGTGTACTGAAAAAAGGTCCCGGAACGCGGTTCCGGTGCGTTCCGCCAGAAAAAAGCACTGTATATAAATAAATAAATATTGTATTTCCATTTTAAAACTGTTTGCTCCATTTATGCTATTAATCAGAACAAATATATCAAGGCTTGAATCTTTCTATCAGATTTAGTAGCAACACTAATGTAGTGTAACAAGGCGTGAAACTTTATGTCAGTAAAGGTTTTGTAGACACTGATAGGGTGGCTGTAGACACTGATAGGGTGGCTGTACACACTGATAGACACTGATAGGGTGGCTGTAGACACTGATAGGTTGGCAGTAGACACAGATAGGATGGCAGTAGACATAGATAATGTGGCTGTACACACCGATAGACACTGATAGGGTGGCTGTAGACACTGATAGGTTGGCAGTAGACACAGATAGGATGGCAGTGGACACAGATAATGTGGCTGTGGACACTGATAAGGTGGCTGTACACACCGATAGGGTGGCTGTACACACCGATAGGGTGGCTGTAGACACTGATAGGGTGGCAGTAGACACTGATAGGTTGGCAGTAGACACAGATATGATGGCAGTAGACACTGATAGGGTGGCTGTACACACCGATAGGGTGGCTGTAGACACAGATAATGTGGCTGTAGACACTGATAGGGTGGCTGTAGACACTGATAAGGTGGTTGTACACACTGATAGGGTGGCTGTACACACTGATAGGGTGGCTGTACACACCGATAGGATGGCAGTGGACACAGATAATGTGGCTGTAGACACCGATAAGGTGGCTGTACACACCGATAGGGTGGCTGTACACACCGATAGGGTGGCTGTAGACACTGATAGGTTGGCAGTAGACACAGATATGATGGCAGTAGACACTGATAGGGTGGCTGTACACACCGATAGGGTGGCTGTAGACACAGATAATGTGGCTGTAGACACTGAAAAGGGTGGCTGTAGACACTGATAAGATGGCTGTACACACTGATAGGGTGGCTGTACACACTGATAGGGTGGCTGTACACACCTATAGGGTGGCTGTAGACACAGATAATGTGGCTGTAGACACTGATAGGGTGGCTGTAGACACTAATAAGGTGGCTGTAGACACTGATAGGGTGGCTGTAGACACTGATAGGGTGGCTGTAGACACTGATAGGGTGGCTGTAGACACTGATAAGGTGGCTGTAGACACTGATAGGGTGGCTGTAGACACTGATATGGTGGCTAAGATCAGCTGAATTGATCGCCACGTGCGGTAAACTATTTCAAATACCTATGTAACCGGTGTATTATGTGGTACAGACTTGTTCATGATAAGAATTAACATGGATATTGTCCATTTGGGGTCATGATAAGAATATAACATTGATACTTCCAATAGGCCTTGATAAGAATGTAACATTGATGCTCCCAATTGGTCTTGATAAGAAAGTAACATTGATGCTTCCAATTGGTCTTGATAAGAATGTAACATTGATGCTTCCAATTGGCCTTGATAAGAATGTAACATTGTTGCTTCCAATTGGTCACGATAAGAATATAACATGGATATTGTCCATTTGGGGTCACGATAAGAATACAACATGGATATTGTCCATTTGGGGTCATGATAAGAATGTAACATGGATATAGTCCATTTGGAGTCATGATAAGAATATAACATTAATATCTCCACTTAGTCATGATAAGAATGTAACATTGACTTGTCAATTGACATAGGATACGGTGACATGACAGAGTACGGTTCAAGTTTGATTAAAAAAACTCTACAGAAACCTGCAAAAGTTGTTGATAAATAAAAGCAAAGAGATAAGACTGCTCATTGTTTGGCACTGAGTAAAGCGATGCACATTAATGACATGATTGTATACTAGAATAATTTTTTTAATTGGGATAAATATTGTAATTTTACATTTTTCAGAATAAACTATTTATTTTACATTGACTTTTTTTACTTTTCCGTTTTGTCCGTCTGTCTTCCCCCTAGATCTCAGCAACCATAAGTCCTAGACCCATGATGTATATACTTTTTTGTAGGTCTTGGCCTGCCATTCCTGCATCAAAAGTCCATTTCGCGATCTGACCTCTGAGGGCTGGGCATCAGTGTTTCTTAGGGTACCGTTTTTAATATATAAGCTATATTAATAATTATGTCATTGTCATGGCCCCATTCTACACCTTATACGCTGTGGTGGTGCACCAAAAGAATGGCTTATTGAATGGAAGTGAAAAAAGAGGAGACACAGACGGTTGACGAGGAAAGAAATAGAGCATTGTTTTTGATACCCCTGTTTTGTTTAAGTTTGGGAAAGGTATGGCAATCAGGAAGGAACGAAGGAGCTAAAAAGAAGTGTTTTATGGTGAAGCTATAACGTGATGTAAATATTGTTAACTATTTCTGGAATTAAAGTAATATTGATTATTTTCAGATTTATGCATTATACAACTGAATTTATAAACATTTCCAAAATTTAAAAATATTTACTAAAAGCTAGCATACGTACAGATACATAACACGAAAATGCGCTAACACGTCCTGTGTCCAGAATGGAACAGGCTTAAGATGCTGTTTTTTTTTTTACTTTTTATGCACAGGACAAATGTTCAGCTATAAAAATTTGAGCATTTTGATGCAACAGTGTATTAATATCACTATATGGTATTTCTACGTTAATCACATTATAACAATAGCTCTAAATATTAATATAAAAATAACGTCGTATTTGAATCTCTTTTTTAATTGTAATTCTTTTCTTATCATATACAATTTATACAAATTATGTATATTTAATTAAAATTATTTTTAATTAAATGTCTGTTATTTATATAATTTAAACTTCTGTAAATGGCGGTAAATAAATATTAAAAAAATATATTGTCAGTTAGTTGACTTTGTGGCAGACTAGGGTGGTAGAATGTTTGTTTAATTCTTTCAACACGACGGTTTGGGGACCACTGCTCTAAATACTGCAAACACAACACAACATATCATGTATGCTGATATTAAAGTACCAACATATTATTATGCTGATATTTAAGTCCAACATATTATATCATGTATGCTGATATTAAAGTACCAATATATTATATCGTGTATGCTGATAGTAAAGTACCAACATATTATATCGTGTATGCTGATATTAAAGTACCAACATATTATAGCATGTATGCTGATATTTAAGTATAAGCAACGAAATGCAGACAATGCGCTTTATTTGTTTCAAAATATATTCTCAATTAAAGATGGAGAATCACACAAATCGTGACCTACATACCAGGATTGACATAAAGTTTTAGTTTCTTGCTTGCTGTTGGAACTTCCGGGATGTGAAATTCGCGTGAAGTCGTTGCATGAAAGCTAATTTGTTTTTCTTCGTTGGTGTATGTAACTGGGGATTATATTATTACATTCAAATTAGAATCCGAGTAACCTTAAGTTGACAAGCCAAATTTTTAGTTGACAAGCCAAATTTTTAGTTTTTAATTGATTTGTCAACTGAAGGGTCAATTAATTAAAATCTTTAAGAATCCGAAGCTAATTACTTCATTTGGGTAATGTTAATATAAAGAGGGAAATTACAGAAGATATTATGGAGTCTGTTAAAGTCGAGTTCTGAATTGTTGTTTAGTCTGTGTCTTGTGCGCTATTTTTAATATTTAATTTAACTCTTATCAACAAATGTGAGTGAAATTGTAACAAAATAATAATTATTATAAAGTATAAACAAGACTATAAAATATAAAGAAGACCATAAAGTATAAACAAGACTATAAAGTATAAACAAGACTATAAAACCAGAGTTTTTTTGACTCGCTTTTCGTACACCTCTAATTAGTTATTAATAGTTTTATACACACAAAAAAAACAAGTGAAATACCAGTAATAGATGGCTCATACAGTACATACGTACATAGATACATCAGAATCTCAAATTTTAATTTGAAGAAATTCGTTTAAATTACAAATTGTTTTAGTTTTGAAAAACCGTTTTTTTAAATCATAAAATATGTATTAATCCATCGCTGATTATCTGAAACTGTTGTTAAGTGCCAGCGACATCTGGCATATTCATGTACAGTAATCCAAGTTAACTTCTGAAATATGGTCTAATTCATTGCTCATCCTCAAAAAACTGTATCTTTCATATTTTTTTAGTATCTACCATACTTAGCATACGTACAGAAACCGAATTTCACTTCTGGAAATCGTTTGAATTTGAAATACGTTTGGAATCAGATTTACCCCTTTAATATAAAAAATTAAGAAATTAATGGATCCGTTGCAGGATCGCAACAAACAAGATTTTCCCAAAGCAGACATCTACCGTATATACGAAAATAAACTTAATACTTTCAGTGTGAAACGACTGAATAAGTCTCAGATAACACTGGTCTGCGTTTGAAAAAAAAAATTCAGAGGTATGACTTTTTAAAAATGTTTCTAGATATTTTTTTTTTTTTGCTAATGTCAAATATGTAACTTTTTTTTTCAATCAGCTGAAGTTTTTATAATATATCAAATTAAAGAAATACTGTTTTAATATCAATTGAAGAATACATGTAGAAAAAATAATTAAAGTTATTGTGGAAGAAATGGTTTTTTCAAAGATTTTCGTCTGTGATCTGCATCTAGATCATCTGTTTTGAGACACCAGCAGTAGTCAGCAAGCATATTTACATCCCCAGCTCGTCCACCAAACAAATGTCTTGATGGAAACGGCCTCCCTGTTGAGGAACCCTTTGAGGAATCCTTGGCTTGTCGTCTAAGGTGTATGAGTCGCTGACTTATTAAGACTTGTATTTATATTTATGTCTCCGCCACAGCGTTTCACAGGCGATCAAACGTACAACACGTGAAGAAGTACTAACAACCGGCCTTGCGTCACAACAAATATAACTTTATTTATATAAAAGCACCAGTCCTAAACAGGATCTGGTGGCTTGCAAAGATACAGCAAAATAATCCAAATGAAGTCAATAATACTCTCTCTCTCTCTCTCTCTCTCTCTCTCTCTCTCTCTCTCATACGTCGACCGTTCTCCTCTAGAAACCCAAGTCGAATAATTTATTTCATGCTTTCTCTCATGCTTCCAGAATTACACAACTGACCCCCCCCCGACCAATCATACATCCACGCTCTTTACCCCGCCAATCGGCGGTCACTAATTTCTAGCCCTAAAAGGGGGAGAAGGTAGTCTAACCGACAAAGACAATAGTAGCCGGACATCTGAGTGGACATCTATTCTTTGTCGGGAGCCGAACAGATGCCGAGTGGTCAGAGAAAATCTCCAAGGTGCGAAATGGCATCTTCCTGACAAATTCCTAACCCCTCGGTTTCACTCATCGGTGAGTAGGGCCTTCATCTAAACTTCGTTGGACACCTGCTCTATGCTGGATTACGGGGGTGGGAGTAGGAATGGGGTGGAGAAATGGAACATGTCCTATCAGGGGTTAGCCAAGCGAATCAAGGGTTGGAGGAGAAAGTGGAAATGAATTTCGCCCAATTACTCACAACCCGTGACACCCCCTGTTCTTCACTCATATCGCCGCAGTTGTCTGGAAAATAGTCTAAATGTGAGCTGAGGAAATGCATTTTCCCAAAGAGCTTAGAAGCCATGAAGTAGCTACTCAACCATCAGTTTGTAGTCTGGACTTCTGTGGTTACCAAGAAAATTCCGGAAATAAACTTGAATGCACGACATGCATTGAGTTGATTTTTATTCAGACTTTCCTTAAACTTTTACCAACTCCTTAATATGTGGGCCATCAAAAATCTCTGCTTCCAATTTGGCCTCAACTTATACGTGGACATTTTTCCTTGAGGAATGTAAAAGTTTGGCTTTTTTTGTCTAATGCTTTGACAAAGTTTTTAATTAGGCCAAGTTTGATGTGTAATGGTGGAAGCAAAATTGTCTGAGAGTTGACAAGAGCATTCTAAAGAACTTTATAGGAACCTGGTTTCAGATGATGTCTTGCTGGCCAATTGCGTTTGTCTGCCCTGCTGCTCATAAACAGAGGAAACATGGGTACTTTTTGTAGCCATCTTGTAGACCCAGCACTAGGGCTATAACTTTAAGATCTCCCACAAATCATACAGTTTTGATCTTTATATTTTAGATTATTCAATAAAATGTCCATGTTAATATAGTTCTCGGACAAGTGCACTGAGCGACTACTGGAACAGAAGCAACCTTATTTGCAATTGTGCAGAAGCATCGCTTTCAAGTTTCTGCAGGAAGAATCGATGAATAACCTCCATTGTGCAGGGTCATATGATAAACCCATAGTTTCAACAAGACTGTTGGTGTTGATGCAGTAAATTAAAGAAGCCCCTTATCCTCTGTGAACTCTTTTTCCCGGTTACGATACCAGAAGAATGTTGTTGCTGGAGCAAATAAATGATTTTCTTTGAGCCGTGATCCCAATAGCTGAGCAGATTTTTTCAATAAGCACAAATCCCTTGTCAAATCATTTAGTTCAGCTTTTTTGAGAGTTTTGGTTTTGAGTTGATTCAGCAACAGGTTCATATATTGTAGATTCATCCAAGATATCCATATCTTCACTTTACTCAGTTGATGAATCGAGATTGTCAGATGATGTTGGAATTGGAATTTCTGGTCCATGAGGTACCGGCCTTATTGCAGATGGCACAATGGGATACTTTACATAATGTTTATTTTTTCTGTTTATACCACCTAGATTTGTCATGCCAAAATAGCAATCAGTAGACCCTTGACACATGTTTTACAGCATATGTGGGGTGCTAATGGTTTGTCCTGATCGCCAAGTTTCACACCAAAATAAGCTATTCTTAACAAAAATTTGTGATCGGCCACTGCCTGTGCGGCAAAGTGACTGAACCACATAAGTAGCTGAAACTGTTTACGCTTTCTTCTCATCATTATGATCACCAAACTATTGGAGCAAACAGTTTTTATGAATCACTTGTTGCTTTCCTTGCTTGTAAATAAAATGTACAAGATGCTTCTAAAAATAGTAGACGGCAAAATAAATTTTACATTCAAATTAATATAAATTAGCAACAAACAAGATTTAAAACAAATGTTTATATTAGTTAATAATCTGAAGATTCATGTTCAATGAATGCTCCAAAAGAATTGAAACTTCTTGCTATGTCTTGTGAAAACAAATAGTACCAAGATAAACAAAAGTATTTGCTTTATTTTTGGCTGTTTTATAAAATGCCAAATTATAAAACGGGAATTCTGTCGGTTTTTTCCTCTTTTATTGCCAGGTACTGTAGAATAAGTTATTGCAGCGTTTTAGAAATTCTAGATTAAAAACCTGACCTGATTGAAAAAAAAAACAGTTACATATTTGAAAGCGGAAAAAAATAGAACTAGAAAAATTGTAAAAAACTCAGACCTCAAAAATCACGCAGACCAATGTAATCATTCTAAAATCAGATAATTGTTGTTTTGATTCTATTTCCTTTTTACTCCATTTAATATGAATGGATCAGTTGCTCTATGTCAGCAAAAGAGATTTTCCATTTTTTTTTGCTGCCGGGGTCGTTTCCCCTATTTAAATACAATTAAACATCAAAATAAGTGATTAAGTTGCTTATAGTATAGTTACGTATTAAATACTTACATATTACAGCTACTGTGAACAGTGCACTCTTTAATTCATTAAATTGAACTCCAAAATATAATGTATTGCTCTGAACTTGTGTCAGCTCTAATCTATAAAAAATATCATTCATGTATCATTATTATCTATAACACCCATGTATTATTGTTATCTATATAACCCATGTATCATTGTTATAAATATATCATCCATGTATCATTGTTATCTATATCACCCATGTATCATTGTTATCTATATCACCTATGTATCATTACTATCTATATCATCCATGTATCATTGTTATGAATATATCATCCATGTATCATTGTTATCTATATCACCCATGTATCATTGTTATATATATATATATATCACCTATGTATAATTGTTAGCTATATCATCCATGTATCATTATATTTTCAAATATAAAGTGAAAAATACAAGCAAAAAGTAAAGTTAATCCATTGAAAAAAAATATTGTATAAACTAACAATAAATTAAATTACCGAGTAATTTCATAATTAATGTTGTGATTAAAAACGAGTAAATTGGGAATAACTATTGTCGTTATTTGGAGCATGTGGATCGAATAAACTACATTTCTAGACTTATGTTTGAGCACAAATTGTTTTTCAAGTGTATGTACCCTAGTTGAACCCTACTAATGAATGCTTACGTTAATGTGTCGTATACACCCCAAGTGAAATTAATATTTTCCCTCTCAAAATATTCACAGTTAGAGCATTGGGCTACCAGTAGCAGTGGTCGGGATGACATTACGTTCCTCCATCTGTTGATGTAGCGCCTGAAAAATGAAAAACGAAAATTTTGTGAAACTTGTTAATGCGGTGTTTTAGTGAACTGTTGTTATTTGGATTAGAATATATAACTGATAACCCACAGAACTACTGATAATATACTCATGGCACATTCAAACCATTGCTAGAAAACCAAACCATGGTTTGCTCTTACATGATGTTTATGTAGGGGGGCTATGTTTCATACTTATCTGATGTTTATGTAGGGGGCCATGGTTTGTACTTACCTGATGTTTATGTAGGGGGCCATGGTTTGTACTTATCTGATGTTTATGAAGGAGGCATGGTTTGTACTTACCTGATGTTTATGTAGGGGGCCATGGTTTGTACTCATCTGATGTTTATATAGGGGGCATGGTTTGTACTTACCGGATGTTTATGTAGGGGGTATGGTACGTACCTGATATTTATGTAGGGGCCATGGTTTGTACTTACCTGATGTTTATGTAGGGGGCCATGGTTTGTACTTACCTGATGTTTATGTAGGGGGCCATGGTTTGTACTTATCTGATGTTTATGTAGGGGGCATGGTTTGTACTTATCTGATGTTTATGTAGGGGGCATGGTTTGTACTTACCGGATGTTTATGTAGAGGGCATGGTACGTACCTGATGTTTATGTAGGGGCCATGGTTTGTACTTACCTGATGTTTATGTAGGGGGGCCATGGTTTGTACTTATCTGATGTTTATGTAGGGGGCATGGTTTGTACTTATCTGATGTTTATGTAGGGGGCATGGTTTGTACTTACCGGATGTTTATGTAGGGGACATGGTACGTACCTGATATTTATGTAGGGGCCATGGTTTGTACTTACCTGATGTTTATGTAGGGGGGCCATGGTTTGTACTTATCGAATGTTTATGTAGGGGGCCATGGTTTGTACTTACCTGATGTTTATGTAGGGGGCCATGGTTTGTACTTACCTGATGTTTATGTAGGGGGCCATGGTTTGTATTTATCTGATGTTTATGTAGGGGACATGGTTTGTACTTACCTGATGTTTATGTAGGGGGCCATGGTTTATACTTATCTGATGTTTATGTAGGGGGGCCATGGTTTGTACTTACCTGATGTTTATGTAGGGGGGCATGTTTTGTACTTATCTGATGTTTATGTAGCCCCGTAGCGTGAAAATTCTACAGCAGGGGCCAGGCATTCTACAGCAGGGGCCAGGCAATAGCAGGGGGACCAGGTAATACATTTTACTAAGTAGAACAAATAAGCAGGGAGGCCAGACAGAATGCAGGGGGGCCCTCCCCCCCGCACGCTACGGGCCTGGTGCCATGGTTTGTACTTACCTGTTGTTTATGTAGAGGGCATGGTACTTACCTGATATTTATGTAGGGGCCATGGTTTGTACTTACCTGATGTTTATGTAGGGGGCCATGGTTTGTACTTACCTGATGTTTATGTAGGGGGCCATGGTTTGTACTTACCTGGTGTTTATGTAGGGGGCATGGTTTAAACCTACCTGATGTTTATATAGGGGGCCATGGTTTGTACTTACCTGATGTTTATGTAGGGGGCCATGGTTTGTATTCCGTCACTAAATGATATATCCCATTGTTTCAGTTTGGAACCAGTCAAGTTGGTTAGCGTATCTACAACTGATATCATAATAGCCAATTCCAATCTTAGGTCGCTATTTATTACTTGGGAAGGCATCATTGTAAAGATGAACTCTATATGCAAAATACAAATGTTATAGGCATTTAAAAATCAATTTAAAAATACTAAGTGTAAATAATGTAAAAGAATACAGATAATAAGTAAGAAAACTGGCAGACATAGAAAAATTTGATGGAAAAAAAGGCAGACACACACCCTTTTACTAAATATTTAACTAACTTACTTAAAGCACAAATGAGATATAAGTTAAATGTGTTTGAAAACTAAATGCTTTTTAATCATTTACTTTTAATGGGGATATAAGATTGTTTCAATTATAGACTACTTGCAGCAAACTAAACAAAAGGAATTGTTCCCCCGTCCCCGCAGATTTCAGACTACTTGCAGCAAACTAAAAAAAGGAATTGTTCCGCCGTCCCCACAGATGACGCCCCTGATTCATATGAAAAATACTTTTTATCTTTTTTTTTAGGGTTTTCTGTACGTAAATCAAACTCTGTCGCAATCTAGAATTTCATTTTTGATGCCTCTGTTTAATGTCATTTTTTGATGCCACTGTTTAAGTGCTGATTTTTAACGAAAGAAAAAAATTGCAATAAACTTTTTAGAACGAAACCCGAGGAAATCCACAATGAATGGACCTCATTAATAAACGAATATAAAACATGAAAACACTTTTTATAATTATATAGGTAGTGATACAATAGTTTGTTTTTGTTATCATATGTTGAGCATCGAGTAGGAATGAACAATTCCGTGACGAACTGAGATGTTGGGCCAATTGAGACAATAGAAAAAACAACATATTGTTCTGGAAAATAACGTTGACAAATGTAACAAGCGAAATATGAAAAAAAAAAATATGCTTTTTTTTTACATCTTTTATCAAATAAAACAGAAATGCAAATTTTCATGATTTTAAAAATTTTTTCATCATTATTTATTTATTCCTGTTTCAAATAAAAAAAATCCAAAAAAAAAATTCATAATTATTTATCTTCAGTTGTGTGAGTGTGTTGGGCACCCTCCTACTTCCTAACCCGCAAATGAATCCTCAAGAAGAAGTTATCAGTCATATATGTACACTCACAAGTAAATCCTCATGAAGGAGTTATCAGTCATATAAGTACACTCACAAGTAAATCCTCATGAAGGAGTTATCAGTCATATATGTACACTCCTCAAAAGTGAAACCTCATGAAGGAGTTATTAGTCATATATGTACACTCACAAATGAATCCTCATGAAAGAGTTATCAGTCATATATGTACACCATGCAAATGAATTCTCATGAAGGAGTTATCAGTCATATATGTACACTCACAAATGAATCCTCATGAAGGAGTAATCAGTCATATATGTACACCATGCAAAGGAATCCTCATGAAGGAGTAATCATTCATATATGTACACCATGTAAATGAATCCTCATGAAGGAGTATCAGTCATATATGTACACCGTGCAAATGAATCCTCATGAAGGAGTTATCAGTCATATATGTACACCCACAAATAAACCCTTATAAAGTAGTTATCAATCAAATATGTACACCATGCAAACGTTTCAAAAACACCAGCAAATGAGTGTTCACTTTTTTATTATGTAAGTACAAGGTAATTAGTACTAAAATATTTAATTGACAGTAAATGGCGACCCCTACCTGCGATAGAAAGAAAAAAAATTACCTGTAAGATAAATCCTACCTGAGATAGAAAGACAAAATGTACGATTAAATGTAGGATTAAAAGACTCTACCTGTGTGAGGAAGAATAAAAAAACCACTCTTGTTATCAGCATGATTAAAATCAGGACTTAAGGACTGGGCGACACGCATACATTGGTCATGGTCACTGTTACATCGCCATTCTGCTCTATAAATTGTCCACATTTTTTAAAATTATTAAGTTTCATTAGTATTTTAAAAGATTAGCATAGTCAGCTTTTAATTAGGTTTATTCATAATAGTAAATATTATTAGTGAACTACTTATAATAAACTAAAAAATATTATTTAAAAATTACCTGAGAAATATTTCACCTGTGTTTCCAGAATGGGGATCGGAATAAAAAAAGAAAGTTTCTGATAAAAAATCCAATTTCAACATTTTATCTATAGGCCAGCTGAAGGACTTCTCCCTTGGGATTGAAGCTGTTAATATCATATCGGAAACATCAGTGTTCCTAGAAACACTCAGGAGATAGCCCTTAAAATAAATGTACATTTGAAATAGAACTCAGAATAAAAGTAATTTTCACATAGCACTAAGAAAAAAATTAATTTTCACATAGCACTAAAATAAAAGTCAATTTGGACAAAGAGCTCAGAAGATTTGAAAGTTTTATAAAATTAGTAAAGATTTGGAATAAGCATCTTAAAACGAATGTAATAAGTTACTGTAGACCATCGTTCGTTGGATCAAACAAACTAATTATGTACCCGTTTGTTTGTCTTTTCTCTGCATATGACTTTATGTATCTATACATTGTCCACATATAGATATTTTTATTCGAATCTTCAATCACTTGTCCTTATATCTTAATTCAATAAAAGTACCTAACTGTATGTACCTAACTGTATGTACCTAACTGTATGTACCTGTATGTACCTAACTTATGTACCCTAACTGTATGTACCTAACTGCATGTACCTAACTGCATGTACCTAACTGTATGTACCTAACTGTATGTACCTAACTGCATGTACCTAACTGCATGTACCTAACTGCATGTACCTAACTGTATGTACCTAACTGTGTGTACCTTACTGTATGTACCTAACTGTGTGTACCTAACTGTATGTACCTAACTGTGTGTACCTAACTGTATGTACCTAACTTCATGTACCTAACTGTGTGTACCTAACTGTGTGTACCTAACTGTATGTACCTAACTTGTGTACCTAACTGTATGTACCTAACTGTATGTACCTAACTGCATGTACCTAACTGCATGTACCTAACTGTGTGTACCTAACGGTGTGTACCTAACTGTACCCTAATTCTATAATAGCACATAATTGCAACTATTCAAAGTAATAATTCCCCAAGAAGAGGAATCGTATGTATGTCTTGGCGTGTGTATTTTTTGTGTGCTCAGAATCAGTCATAGGTTTTTTGAATAGATGAATAACTTTATTCAAAGTACACAGATGAATTGTTTCAAAGTAATAGATAAATAAATTTATTCAAAGTACACACATGAATTGTTTCAAAGTAATAGATGAATAAATTTATTCAAAGTACACACATGAATTGTTTCAAAGTAATAGATGAATTAACTGATTCAAAGTACACAGATGAATTAAATGATTCATAGTAAACAGATGACTTAAATGATTCATAGCAGGCTTGCGGAGCCGTCATATTTTTTCGGGCTCCGGCTCCCACAATTTTGACGGCTCTGGCTCGGCTCCGGCTCCTAATAAGATAGTATCACACGAGATAAAATTTTTTGTAATTGCGCCACGCAAACATGCTGCTAATAAAAAGTTATGCTAATTTTGCCGCTTTTACCCCCATAGTCAGGAACTTGAAAGATATACGCATTGTCAGTTTTACTATTTCACTGCATTCAGAATCATATCATTATTTTCGTCCTAGGTTTCACTAGTCGCCATTTTCATAAGTAATAAAAAGTTATTTCAATGATCAAATTATCAAATAGTAAAATGATACATTATTTAAAATATTTTAAAGACTTCAGTATTTATATTTATTATTAATAAATTCGAAGAAACTATTCGGAACCGGGCCCAGATAGCCACAGCCTTATAAATGTATCTACTCTATTTCAGATATTCTGTTTATAATAAAATTGTTAAATACAGAAAGCGACCATTTTGTTTTTAGTCTATTACAAATTCGCGCTCAAATAATATACGAAAAAACGTGTTCTATTTGTCGTCGTAGTAAAAATTTATTTTTAAATGATTGATACCATTATTCTATGAAATAAAACTGTTTTAACTTTTTATATAACAAAATAACATGCCATTAAAAAAATTTCGGAGGGTAAACAAGATTTTAAACGAACACAAAACGATTCCCCATTAAAGATTTCTTGTGGTGATGTGCGTGCACGCTATCATTTAAATGCTGTTACTGTTGTGGCGTTTGTAAAACATGACAACATTTCAAAATGTAGGAGGCAAACAATCAAACAAATTTGGAATTTTAAAGCTAAAAAAAATTCTGCTGTAAAAAAAACATTTGGGAGCCGTGGAGCCGCCAGATTTTTTCGGCTCTGACTCCGGCTCCAGCTCCAGCAAAAAGTAGCGGTTCCACGGCTCCTCGGCTCTGGCTCCGGCTCGGCTCCGCAAGCCTGATTCATAGTACACAGATGAATTAATTGATTCAAAGTACACAGATGAATTAAATGATTCAAAGTACTGAGATGAATTAAATGATTCAAAGTACACAGATGAATTAATTGATTCCAAGTACACAGATGAATTATCTAACATACTATATTCATTGAACTTTTGAACTTACACAGACTTCTGTTTTCTCCAAAAGTCGTTTCATCGTCATACAGATTCGAAACAGACCAGGTGGAATGCTGTACGGTTGTACCGTCATTTCGTCTAAATTCGTGGGTACGGGGAAGACATTGTAAGAATACTTTTCAATGTAAGTTGTTAAGTTCACCTGATGGGAAAAACATTTCTTTACCTGATGATTTTGTGTATACCTTTAAAATTACCTTCATTATGATATATTTTAAAGATTTAATTGTTTAGGATCTACTCAGTGGCGGAAATTGAGGAAGGCGCGGAAAGGGGTCAAAATATACACCTACACTGCATGAAATTGTTCGAATTCCGACGTTTCAATCCGAATTTAATAATTCCACAAAATCATTCGAAAGTCAAATAGTTGACGTTTTAAAATCAATTTTATAAGTATTGGGAAGACGCGCCCGTCTTATGGCAATGGGCATCAATGAAGCTAGCCAAGACATCAAAAACAAGATGTATTTTGATGTTGTTAATGTAAATAAAGCGTGTATACAGAGTCGGCATTAGCACTACGCGGGGGTTTGGGGAGAGATCATTTGAAGGGTTACTTCTGGGACTTAGACGTTGAGGTTTTCTGCTGCTAGGTAACATTTCAAAAAAATCTCCCAATGCGGAGACACAAGCCCCCCCCGGCTACGGCCTTGAAGACCGTATGCAAGATTTTTACTTGTTGATAAGATCTTTTGATTAGGAATCGGTTGTAAGAATTAATGTTTTCCAACAGACAAATCATGAGTTTGCGCAGCTCATTTAAAGTTACTTTTATTCTTGTACACACACACTACACAGAATTCGTTTCTTGTACACACAATACACAGAATTAGTTTCTTGTACACACACAATACACAGACTTAGTTTCTTGTACACACACAATACACAGAATTAGTTTCCTGTACACACAATACACAGAATTAGTTTCTTGTACACACACAATACACAGAATGAGTTTCTTGTACACACACACAATACACAGAATTAGTTTCTTGTACACACACAATACACAGAATTAGTTTCTTGTACACACACAATACATAGAATTAGTTTCCTGTACACACAATACACAGAATTAGTTTCTTGTACACACAATACACAGAATTAGTTTCTTGTACACACAATACACAGAATTAGTTTCTTGTACACACAATACACAGAATTAGTTTCCTGTACACACAATACACATAATTAGTTTCAATCTTAATTGAACATTTCTAGGCTGAGACGTTCTTTCGTTGTTTTTTTTGGGAGGGCCTTTGAGATATTTGGAGGTCCATTAGATTTGATATGAATGTATACAGGAATGATGCTTTTGACCAGAAAAGTTCTTATGGATAAGTGACCCTGTTTTAAGGGCAATCGATAAGTGAATGGAAATGGCAATTTTTTTTTCTACACGGTAAACTAGTAAACACCTATGAGCAGAAAAATGGTTCAGAATATATATTTTGTTTACTTTTAATTAGCAATACATTCAACTTTTTAATTGTTATAGTTTTTTTTTTGTAAGATCTGATATGGAGATTTATGCTACTGGACCTAGTATAAAGAGTTAAAGTGCTCAGATCTGATAAGAAGATTTACCCAACATCAACTGTCGTGAATTATGTTTTTAATTTGTATTTCTATTTGTACTGAACTATATTATAAAAACTAAAGTCCAAGCTGTACAATATTTTCCCTAGCAGAGTGAAACAATTACATTTAGAATGGCTATACCTGGGAACATTTTACAATTTAACACTAGTTCTCAGCACTCACCTCTCCCATTCTCAGGGGATTTAGGCAGTAAGGCAAAGTGGTCTCATCCACGTCTGGCTGCTGACGAAGTTTCTCTATTCTCCATTGGACAGTTACATTACTCGTATCCAAACATGTCGACATTCTGACCAAACTTTTGAGCTACTCATTGATCACGAACAAAACACGTCAGAGAAAACGAAAGTGAAGTAAAGATAAATAATGGAAACTTGGTGAATACAAAACTGAATGTAACCGTTTGTCTATAAAACTGTATGCAAAATTTATCAACCTTTTGGTCATTAGTTTATTGTAAAGAGAATTTTGAATTTTCTGGCATCTATTTTACATAATGTTTTAATTTATTATGGCTAAGTTGTATCTATATGTTAGTTCATTAAACTATGTACAAATTACCAAACATTTTACTTTTACATTTAATAAACAGATTTTCAAGAGAAAATAAAAGTAACTACATTTTTAAATTTTTCAAATATTTGACACATGACGGCCCAGTGTGGCTCCTAGAGTCGTATTCAATTGTGTTCTTTATTGTATTTTATATCAAATAAAAACCGTTATGTGGCTTACAATGGCCTCATGCCTGGTCACCCCAACATATTTCAAAAGTTCAACATTTTTTGGAAATAAGAGTAGCATGCTCTTCTTAATCATTTTGATGATCTAGCACTCACGTTATAATAATAATACAGATCAGGTGATTAGTTATTGAGAATAAAATTATTACTATAATTAGATAATCTTGTCATATCAATATCATTACTCCAAATGGTGAAACAGTAGACTAACGGATGGTACATTTTGTATGAATTAATGTATCTACGTTGTGAAGTAATTAGTCAATGCAGTATTACAAATTGAATTATTCATGATTTTTAAAGTGAGCAATAATTTGATTTGTTATTCAAAAATATGAAAATGGCGATTTTGTGTGTTAGGCATTTCAGTTTCTATAGCCAATGCAACATTATAACCGAAATACAGAGACAGACAAGCAGATAGATAGATAGATAGATAGATAGACAGACAGACAGACAGACAGACAGACAGACAGATAGACAGACAGATAGATAGATAGATAGATAGATAGATAGATAGATAGATAGATAGATAGATAGATAGATAGATAGATAGATAGATAGATAGATAGATAGATAGATAGATAGATAGATAGATAGATAGATAGATAGATAGATAGATAGATAGATAGATAGATAGATAGATAGATAGATAGATAGATAGATAGATAGATAGATAGATAGATAGATAGATAGATAGATAGATAGATAGATAGATACTAAAGCTCAATTATTTTTACCTGCAACCAGTCACTGAAGTCAACCGCCAAAGTTCTGGAATTCAGATATTCCGACAACTCTTGGTAATAGGAAAAAAAAACACTAATGGTATAATACAACTCAATCTGTCAAATATTGTACTAGTAAATTATTCTCAGCAACTATTAAGTTATTTATATATTTCATCACAGAATCTACACTGAGTTGGTAAATTAAGTTTATTTCTTTATTTATTTCTATTGTTTGCAAACGGCTATTGCATTTAAATGTGTAAATGGTTACCAATATTATTAGCCAGAAACAAAGGTTCCCAACACTCTGTCGAATGTTTTTGAAATCCTGCTGGTAGGTTGACTTTGATGATAACACTCTTATTGGATGATTCAAGTGTACGCCACTGGAATAAACAAAAGATTCATGAGAAACATTGTAGCAAGCGAAAAGTTATACTTTATGTGTAACTAAGCAAATAGTTATACTTTATATTAGCTAAATAAATAGTTATACTTTTTAATTAGCTAAGCAAATAGTTATACTTTATATGTAACTAAGCAAATAGTTATACTTTATATTAGCTAAGTAAATAGATATACTTTATATGTAGCTAAGCGAAAAGTTAGACTTCATATGTGAGATTTATTCGATTAAAGTAATGTATTTATCGCGTGTTATATTTAGAAACTGCAAGGAAGTGACATTTATTCTGTAAAGCTTATCGACATGTAATGATCAAATGTAATCATATACTTGATGGACCGGCGTCACAGGTGGGAGAATATTTGGCAACCGAGTTCGTTTTAGAAAAAACTTATGATTATTTGTTATTCTGACATTTTGATAGCAAGGAATCGAATCAACTATATTTTGATAGAAGACAATCGAGCCAACTATATTTTTGATAGAAGAGAATCGAACCAACTATATTTGATAGAAGAGAATCGAACCAACTATATTTCGATAGAAGAGAAACGAACCAATTCTATTTTGGTAGAAGACAATCGAACCAACTATATTTTGATAGAAGAGAATCGAACCAACTATATTTTGATAGAAGAGAAACGAACCAATTCTATTTTGGTAGAAGACAATCGAGCCAACTTTATTTCGATAGAAGAGAATCGAACCAACTATATTTTGATAGAAGAGACTCGAACCAACTCTATTTTGATAGAAGAGAATCGAACCAACTCTATTTTGATAGAAGAGAATCGAACCAACTCTATTTTGATAGAAGAGAATCGAACCAACCGTATTTTGATAGAAGAGAATCGAACCAACTCTATTTTGATAGAAGAGAATCGAACCAACTATATTTTGATAGAAGACAATCGATCCAACTATATTTTTGATAGAAGAGAATCGAACCAACTCTAGTCTGATACTTGGAACATCTCTGACGAATTGTCAAGAAAATCATTTCTGGCTTCATTCATATCTACACATGATGTTCAAAATAAATATCGATGCGTCTTTAAACAATATAAATTCGATTCTCTTTCTATAAAAAGTTAAATTTTTTTAAGTAATTGAAACATGTGGACAGAAATATTTCTAAAAGATTGTTTTTTATCAAAGATGTTTATTTTTTACAAATTTTAACGCAGCAAATCAAACATAATGATAGACATTCTCATACAATAAGTTGTATAAATGGCCTTAAAATAATATATTTATATACAATATAACACAAACTAACCTTATCAGTGATATAAACAGTGATGTTGTAGGTCCCTATTTTTGAAAAGACATATTCGAACTCTCTATAATAACTGATCAGATAGAAAATTAAAAAAATTCATAAAAATTATGTCATACTGATTTAGAAAAAAAAATGGAAACATCAAAATATTCATTTATTCATTGTGATTAAGAAGACCTATGGTACATTCAAGCATGTACTTCACTTTATTTTGTCCAATCACCGTGTACTTCACTTTATTCTGTCCAATATCCAAAACATTAGAATGTATAAGTCTGCTCTGTCCGTGAAGTTAAAAACATCAGTCTATGTAGTGAGACATCTCCATGTCAACAAGACGGTTTTTTTCAAAGAGTTTTCTAATGTGACAGATGACTGAACAATGTTATCACGTCCTCTTTACTGCTGCCAGAACGTGACAGATGACTGAACAATGATAACTGGGGCCTCCTTACTGCTGCCAGAACGTGACAGATGACTGAACAATGTTATCACGTCCTCTTTATTGCTGCCAGAACGTGACAGGTGACTGAACAATGATAACTGGGGCCTCCTTACTGCTGCCAGAACGTGACAGGTGACTGAACAATGATAACTGGGGCCTCTTTACTGCTGTCAAAACGTGACGGATGACTGAACAATGATAACTAGGGCCTCTTTACTGCTGCCAAAACGTGACAGATATTTTAGGTCTCTTTTACGCTCTCAGAACGTAACTCTGTTCCTAGACAAGTTGACATTTCTGAATGTAAAATTTTCTGTTAAATTCTTTCATTTGATACTAAATATCTCGAAGCAAACTTTTTTCTCCAGAGTTTTATATCAATACAATATTGATTTGACTGCTATTAGGCTTGTCAATTAAAACAACTGCACATAAATATCGTATATAATTGTGTAAATTATACTAAGCCATAAAATATATCCATATGTATTTTTTCCTCTCTTCATGTAACATTGCTGTATACTAGTATATTTGAGTTGATACAGACATGCATTATTTTGTGTGTGTGTGTGTGTGTGTGTTTAGTTGTAGTGTTTTTTCTTTACTCCATATCACTGTGGGCCCAATGTGACCTTTAGAGCCACATGGGAATGTTGAATAAATCTTGTCCGGCTCCCAGTGAGCAAGTTTTATTTACTTTCATTCACTTTATCTTATAAAAATGATGACAGTGAAGATATTTAAATTATATTTTAGTATGAGACGCACGAAATGCGCTCTGTGTTAACTTTGAAAAATATATAAGAGCAAACAGATATACACAAATCATACATACATATTTATACTTGACTGTGGTGAAGGGTTGATTACTTCATCAATATGACTTGATATACAGTGATCTACTAAAGTACTGTAATATAATACAATAAAAATATGACTTTATATACAGTATTCCAATAAATACTGCAGTAAAACATCAATTAAAAATAATCAATTTGATCCTAACCTATAGTAATAAAATTGAATTTATCTCTCCTAACTTCAGAATAATATATTCACATCACATGGTCTCTTCTAGCTTCAGAATAATACATTCACATCAAATGGTCTCTTCTAACTTTAGAATAATACATTAACATCAAATGGTCTCTTCTAACTTCAGAATAATACATTCACCTCAAAGGGTCTTTTCTGACATCAAAGTAATACAAACACACTCAAAAACAAATATTTAACAACTAATTCATTAGAGACGAAATAGTATCCAAGTGTTGATACAAATATAACAAAACTGAAATATTAAAAGATTTTAATATTGATGAATGTATCCGATTTGAATGTGTCCACAGTAACTCACTTTGATCTGTAAATTAAAACTCCAAACTCCATTCCTGTTTTCTTTGAGTGATAAGTAATGTTGAACAGAAACCTGTCGCCGATGTCACCTTTAGTCTTCAGTGCTCGGAAAGTAAATGTTAAAGCTGCAGACAAAATACATTACATTATGTTCAAATATGTTATAATTGTCTATGACAATGTCTTATTTTCGACACATGAAAATTTAAACCTAAAAAATCTCGTAGAACCACAACTGTCTCTTGGTTGAATGTAGTGTGTCCTCGTGTAAACAGTTGAATGTAGTATGTCCTCGTTTAAACAGTTGAATGTAGTGTGTCCTCGTGTAAACAGTTGAATGTAGTGTGTCCTCATGTAAACAGTTGAATGTAGTGTGTCCTCGTGTAAACAGTTCAATGTAGTGCATCTTCATGTAATCAGTTAATTTTTCTAGTATTTATTAGTAAATCTAATTGAATTGATACGAAAAGGGCTATTGATAGTATTTTTAAGATAAAAAAACGGAATAAAATTCTCATCGACTTCATGCTCAGAAATGTTTAATTAATGAAGAGCAATCATGATTTCCACGTTCAATAATTTTTATCAAACTTGTTTTCAATTTATCTAGGATTGGTCTAAAACAAACAAATCATCATCCAAATTATTATTTTTACTTCATCCAGAGAAAGATATTGAATGTGATCATAATTCAAAGATATTGAATCTGGTGGTAAAGTTTTATCTAAAAAAAACGCCATACATTAAAGTGTACTATATGTGAACATTTTTTTCTAATAAGTTTGCTCCTAGTGGAGCAGTCAAATTGACTTTTTAGTCGCTAATAATTTTCTAACATTGAGAGACTGAAGATGAAAGTTGTTACTTTAGCTGCAGAATTTGTCGTGAGATTCAATCTGAGAGTTTCTTTTTCTATTTATTGCGAGACGATGATACAGAAACCAAAAATAATAATGTCATAAAAATACTAATTAAAATTTTGATAGACTTATAAATACAAATACATAACTCGATGTTAATACTGCTTCTCTGGTGTGTTTATCATTTTACAAAATGTATTTGGTATTTTTCCTGCTATGAATATAATATGTTTTACAGTATTGCTTTGTACCTACTTTGTCTATCCGAAACCTTTCTGTTGATTGGGGGGTGGGGGGGGGGGTATTTTTAGGTTTGATTTCATATATAAGAAGGAAGGATGCAGTCCTTAATTTTGTTTTTGAACGTTATGGTGGTTGGGGGGGGAGGGTGAATTTTTAGATCATTTATTTTGAACGTTGTGTAACTGGAGGCGGATCAATACTGACACAGTAGAACATTTTTTGGGTCATTTAAAAATTTCGAGACATAAAAAAGGTAAAATAAAAGTAAAATGAGTAAAGAGTTCGGTTTGTATAGTTCCTCATTAATGAAGGAATTTGAGGTCGTTTAATCTGCTTCTGTCTATTATATTTGGCCCCAATAAACACACGTTGATAGCAACGAAAAATGGTCATATCATCATCTTAAGATAAAAGCTATTTATAGCACACACACACAACACACACATACACACACAGGTACCATTTCCTAGGGCACTCCTAATTCTAAGAAACAGCACTGGTCTTGAGATATCGAAATAAGGTGATATTTTAAAAGGAGACATTTCGAGGGAAAGACAAAATCACAAAGTGGCTACATTTATGTTAAGACCCTATGTATGTGGCTACAGTTATGTTAAGACCCTATGCATTGATTGTCTCGAGTAAGTAAATTTTTAAGTAATATGCATGTTTTATTTTCATTTTGCAGTAAGATAAAAAAAAAAAAAGACATAATCAACGAATACCAGCCCTTAGCCCCCCCACCCTCCACTTATAACGAAATATTAACAAAATCCGGAAACCCTTCTCCGAACGTTATATGTTATAGTTTTTGTGAACGGTCCCTTGCAACCTAACAAAATCTTAAATGAAGCGTTTAACCTATATGATGAAATTATACCGAACTGAATTAAAATGATGAAATAATTGATTCTTATATTAAAACTTAAAATACACGACTTACGTGATAAAGGAAGAGTGTGTTGATAGAAAGACATGACGAGTATCCATCTTGTTAAAAGATCACACTGCATCGTATTATTTACCGCGTTTTGTTTTTTAAAAAATAATCAATTTAACTAAATAATCAATAAAAAAATTATGTCTACTCAATAAGCGGCTGTATAAAATACAAATTTGAATTAAGTTGCATTCATCAAAACTTTTGCAAGCAATTAACTTGAAAGAAAGTTGTATTTACTAAAGAAGTAATTTTGTATTCATGGATCACGGTTGGTTCATTGAATTAGAAATAAAATAATTTCCGCTACAATTTACACGTCAGATGCGCTTTACAACAAAAATTATTTTATTTCTAATTCAATGAACCAACCGTATAATGGGAAAATGTTACTAATGAAAAATAACCAACAATAACGAAATAAAAATATGTTCAATAGTTAAATCACGATGTACAGTAAGGTGTCCCAAAATATTGATGAAAATTTTTTTTTTTTATTTTTGGTGGGACACCCTCCCAAAAGTTTCTTATAGTTACCAATATCATCCACTGAAATTATTAGGAAATTTGAACAATATTTACTGGTGCCTCAGAGCATCCAAAAATTTGGTTTGGATGGGCCCATTTTCAGCATTGAATTATTGCTTATTATTGTTTCTTCTTAGTATTTTCACCATTTAATTACTATACCCTTAATATATAATAACTGAAACTATTCTGTTTTTTGATTTTCAGATATTAAAGATGGCAAATAAAAGTTCTGTATCAAGAAAAAACAGTTATGTTTGGTTAATAGGATATCCTAAGGAAGCTATACTTGGTGCACGTCTTCCTTCCGGCCGTGATGCTATGAGAACTTTCTTCTTCTATCATAAATCAAGTAAAATAACAGTTGGTGAAAGTGCCAGGTTGACATTTGAAGCCGTGCAGTCATTCTGGTTAAAGTCGAGATTACCCATAAGAAAGCAACAACATTGTATCGAGAAGATCAAAGATCTTTACAATGAACACAGGCAGCTGGTGAAGAATCGTAAAAGAAATAGCGATTCAGATGGGTTAAAGCAAAAACAGTACAGTATAAAACTTGATCAGCTGTTGGACATAAGTCATTCAAGTGCAGCACAAATGATAAATAACGAAGAGGATCGCCAGTTTCTGAAATTACAACAGCAGTCGACAGCAGGCTGTATTGGAACGGTGGATAAGAAATTGGCTGCAAAGGAAAAGCGCTCTCTTGAGCGTCATAAGCGATATAATGAGTGGGCTATTTCTGTAAAGAAACAAACGACAAAAGAAGATGGTTTTTGTCTTGCAACTAGCAGTAATAATGACGATGATACCGATGTAGAAGATCTTGACGATGACAATGAATTTATTATAAAACAATCCAGTATGGCTGGCAAGAAACAGTGTAAACGGCGTCGTGTGATTTCTTCTAAAGTTTCAGCTGTCCTGGATCGCACGAACACCAGCACAAGGGCGGCAACTATGATACTGGCATCGGCTTTCAACGAAGCTGGTAGTTCTACGTCTACTGTGGTGCTTTCCAAGAGTACAGTTCACCGACAACGCCAACAACGTAGAAAAGTAGCCGCACTTGAGATTAAAACAACATATGTCCCTTCAATATCTGTTGTTCACTGGGATGGCAAACTTATTCCTGATCTCTGTCACACAACTACATCCATATCTGATAGATTAGCAATTTTATTGTCTTCCCTCAATGACGGCAACGTAAAACTTCTCGGTGTGCCGAAATTACAGAGTGGTTCAGGTCAAGCAGCAGCAAATGCCGTGGTGGATAATTTAAAGTCTTGGTCTTGTGAATCACAAATTATCGGTATGTGCTTCGACACAACTACAGCAAATACGGGCAAAGTAAAAGGTGCCTGCAAACTTCTTGAGGTGGCACTTGGACGCAATCTTCTTTGGTTGGCATGTCGTCATCATATGTTTGAAGTATTGCTAGCTGACGTGTTCACTGCATGTCTGAGACCTTCCACTGGGCCAGAGATTGCCATATTTAAACTGCTTAGAGACAATTGGTCAAAGATACATCATGAGTCGAAACACATTTTTCCACTGATAGTGGTCTCAGACACAGTAAAAGCGTTTATCTCTAAAGAACTTCAGCAAAAACAGCTTCGGGAAGATTACCGAGAACTTATTGCTCTTGCTGCACGTGCTGTTGGACTTGATGTCTCAGAACCGATTCGTAAACCTGGTGCTATTCATACAGCAAGGTGGATGGCTAAAGCCATTTATTCTCTTAAAATGCAACTACTGTTTGATGGTAATGAAAACGTCTTGCAGCTAACAGATCAACAATTACAAGGAATTCAACGCTTCAATCATTTTGTTCTCAAAGTTTACATTCAATCGTGGTTCACTTGCTGTTCAGCTGTTGATGCAGCTGTTAATGACATTTCCTTGATAAACAGACTACATGACTATGAAGAAGTTCATCTCTGCAAAATTGGGCTAATGATGATAAAACGCCATTCCTGGTACCTTAGCAACGAAATGGCAACATTGTGTCTCTTTTCAGATCTTGTATCTTTGGAAAACAAAGCAGCTCTCGTCACAGCCATGATCTCAGAAAGGGGTCCTCATCTACTAACAACATTGCCAGACAGTATCACCGATTTACAGATCTCTCGTGAATTTTTCACCACGACTAGAATCAACTGCAGCTTCCTCGACATCCCAGTCAAAGATTGGCCCCATAATAACGACTACAATGATGCCTTACGTTTGACTAAGAACTTGAAATGTGTTAATGACAGTGCTGAAAGGGGTGTGGCATTGATACAGAAATTCAGTGCAGCTGCAGTAGATGAGGAGCAAAAGCAATTTTTGCTTCAAGTTGTTGAAAAACATAGGCAAGACTTTGCGAGTTGTAATCGTGAAGATTTGGAGCAAATATAATGAGTGATTTCGTGATTAAGACTTTGGATTAACATGGATTAAGACTTTTTAATTGCTAATTAAGATTTAAATTCTTATGAATGTTGAAAATATAGACAGGACTTTCTGAAATGGTATCATTGTATCATTCTTTATATATGTTCTATATTAATAATGATTAAAACACGACGGTTTCAAAATGTGTTATCAGTTACTATAATTGTTGATATGGAGGATTTTTTCACTCATCTGAGGCACCTCTAAATCATCTTCAATTTTCTTGAAATTTTGTATACATTGTTATTTTGCATAGAAGAAACTTTTTAGGTGGTGTCCCGTTTGGAAATACGACTTTCAATTTTTTGGGACACCCTAATGTACAGCCATGGTGTCGTTTTAGGAGATATGGCGGGGACTTTCACCATGACCTGAAATAATCCATTGGTCCTGACTGGAGATCAAACCAGCCTCCGGGACTAAAGAGTCCCTGACCAGGCGAATCATTGTTATATAGGAGCCCCGGGACTAACGGGTCCCTGACCAGGCGAATCATTGTTATATAGGAGCCCCGGGACTAACGGGTCCCTGACCAGGCGAATCATTGTTATATAGGAGCCCCGGGACTAACGGGTCCCTGACCAGGCGAATCATTGTTATATAGGAGCCCCGGGAATAACGGGTCCCTGACCAGGCGAATCATTGTTATATAGGAGCCCCGGGACTAACGGGTCCCTGACCAGGCGAATCATTGTTATATAGGAGCCCCGGGACTAACGGGTCCCTGACCAGGCGAATCATTGTTATATAGGAGCCCCGGGACTAACGGGTCCCTGACCAGGCGAATCATTGTTATATAGGAGCCCCGGGACTAACGGGTCCCTGACCAGGCGAATCATTGTTATATAGGAGCCCCGGGACTAACGGGTCCCTGACCAGGCGAATCATTGTTATATAGGAGCCCCGGGACTAACGGGTCCCTGACCAGGCGAATCATTGTTATATAGGAGCCCCAGTCAGTGCCGAGGATGAACAAATTTTTCTGTAACGCCGGGGATAAATGTCATCACCGGCAGGGATGACATTAGCTAAAGCAGAGCCGGGGATGACAGTCCTCAGTGCCGGGGATATCACCGGCGGTAAATCGAGCACTGGCCTCAGTTACCCATTTTGAGGGAGGGTCCGTGAAGTTGGTATCAACGCCACTGAATACAGATATCATTTGATTTATTTAGAGACCAAACATTATCTGGCGCCTCATACACTGTCATTATACTATCTGGCGCCTCTTACACTGTTATTATACTATCTGGCGCCTCATACACTGTTATCATACTATCTGGCGCCTCATACACTGTTATTATACTATCTGGCGCCTCATACACTGTTATTATACTATCTGGCGCCTCATACACTGTTATTATACAATTTGGCGCTTCTTACACTGTTATTTAAAATATTAAAATAATAGTATCATCTCTAAAGTAATATTTGAAATTCTACAAAACAGACTAAAAAGTAAAATATTGTATATACCTTACCTACTTTGCAATCTTTTTTATAGGCTTTTAATTTTATTACATGTCGTATCCCACTTGTACTCTAATTAAATCAGATGACACAACTCCTTGTATTGTAAAAGAATTAACTGAACTTTTTAATGCATGATATATACAGATGAGAATATGATAATCCAATATAAACACTTGAGAAGATGAATCAATAGAACACATGTATAATTCTATACTTTATCACACACGATAAATACTAAGATCAATATTCTATGAGAGATGTGGCAATATTTCACAAGTAACTGCTATCACTATAAACCAGTACACGAGTCTATTACTATTATAACTCTCGACTGCACTGTCCACTTAGTCCTAGTATCCCTATCCTGGGTCTCTAGTCTCTCTCTTGTGTGTGTGTCTCCGTCCCTCCTTCAACCGTGGTAACTTCCCTATTTATAGGATATATCACCCCCTCATATTGCATCATTGGTGTAATTGCATCACTGGGGTGATTGCATCATTGATTGTATCATGGATTGCATCACTGGGTGATTGCATCACTGGGTGATTGCATCACTGATTGCATCATTGATTGCATCACTGGAGTAATTGCATCACTGGGTGATTGCATCACTGGTGATTGCATCATGCATGCCTGACCCTGCAAGCACCTACAAAAGTTAGGACACCCCCATTATCCCCAAAAAAATTTCATTACCTAATGAAATTTTGGCAATATCAACAATTTTAAATAAAATCATCTAACATTATTTTCTTGCCATTGTTTATAGCATTACATGCTTATGATATATCATTATTAGTTTTTCTATTATTTCTCAATCTTTTCAATAAAACAAAATGTAATACATGTCAATCTTCAAAAAATATAAATACAATTACATCTCTATACATATGTCAATAATCAACGAATGTGTAACAAACTTTGAAAAGAAAAAAAAAATATATGGTTCTCCTTGAGTAGATGTGTAGTCCATCATCTCATCAACATCAGGACGACGATAGATATGCGTAACATGTTTCTTACTACACTCTGCTTCAATGACGTCAGATCAAAGTTAAGCACAAAAAAATCAATAATTGTCTCTTCACATAATAGTCTCTACACAAAATAGTCTCTATACTAATAAATGTCCATGGCAAAATTGTTTTCAGAATGTTCACGTTTAACATTGTCAGGATGACAATATGAGCAACGACTGCTCACAGTAACGATGAATTGTTCCATTAACTGCGACGAAAAATTGAGCAAAGACTGCTCACATTAATGATGAATTGCTCCATTAACTGCGACGAAAAATTGAGCAAAGTGTGCTCAACGATAACTTGCGTTGATAAAAACAGTTTTGTGACATCAGCTCAAACAACAATAACTCAATCAACATACATTTGTTTGCGAAAAAAATCGTTGACATTTCAATGTCGATGACGACAGTATAAA
Organism: Bulinus truncatus; assembly: GCA_021962125.1. Taxonomy (NCBI): domain Eukaryota; kingdom Metazoa; phylum Mollusca; class Gastropoda; family Planorbidae; genus Bulinus; species Bulinus truncatus. Next base: position 619,406 of record JAGDYQ010000142.1, on the reverse strand, counting down.
ATCTCCATTTAATTAGTAATCCACGTTCATTAATTGTCTGTAGATGTCCCAATTATCATTCTAGACAACAGATCTGGTATATAATTGTTTGTACCCTTTATTCTTGAATCGTATTTTATGTCTTGTTTGTTGCCTTGCGTCATTTCTTTTTCTTCGTATCCTGTTAGTTACAATAGTTTCTGTGTTATCTTTGAATCCTCCTGGCACATTACCAATAATCAAATCACATACAGGATTATCTAGAATAATAGCTTCACATATACCAGCTATCCATGGTGAGTCTATTTTGATGGTTGCTACGTCACACGACTTTATAGTACCATCTCCTAGCTTGATGTGTGTTTTCTTTGACATGTACTGATCTTTGTTAACCAGACTTCTTTTAACAACTACAGTAGTACAACCTGAATCTCTAAGACATTTTATTTGTTGACCATTGACGATAGCAGGATGAAATATTATTTGACCTTTTGTATTTATAATATTTGCACAGCATTGTTCTGTTTCACCATTATCTTGAACTTTCTGTTTTGGATATTTTCTATCAGCATACTTTTCCGTAGAATTAAGTTCTGGTCTGTTTCTGTTCTGATGTAAGTAAAGTTTTTCACCGTCATCTTGAACTTTCTGGTTTTGATACCTTCTATTAGCATACTTTTCAGTAGAATTAAGTTCTGATCTGTTTCTATTTTGACGTAAGTAAAGTTTTTCTGGTCTATGTTGTTCTAGTTCTTTCTTTCTCAAGTAGCAGTACTTCAAAATGTGACCTTTTTTCTTACAATAATGACAAATTCTTCTTTCAAAATAAACATTATTATCTTTAGATTGACTCATGTATCTTGGTTTGTATATATCATTCTTTAATTTGTATGTTTCATTCCGTGGTTTGAATTTATCGAAAGATGCACAAATGTCTGATATACTTATTTCATCATTGGGATAGCAATCTTTATAGTCACTTAGAACTTTTATTAGGTCTTTGACAGTTTTTACATTCCTTTGTTTAATGAAGGAAAACACTTCTCTAGTGCACATGTTAAGAATCTTGTCGACTACCATCATTTCTAAAATCTCAGTTGGTTTATTTATGTCAACTTCTGCCATCATAAGCCATGATTTTAAATCACTCATAACTAAATCAATGAACTGTTGAGGTTGTTCTTTATTTGACATTTTTAGTTCATGAAATCGGTGACGATAATGTTCTTCTGTTTTATTAAAATATTTCAGAAGTTTCATCTTTATATCTTCATAACTCAACTCAGCAAAGTTATGTATTGTCATGATTGCTTTTCTTGCATCATCTTTTACAAGCTTGAAAAGTTCTGACTTCCAGTCACTGATTGGAATTTTTTGTAGTTGACATTGTTGTTCAAAGAATTGTAAACATGTGTCAATATCTTCAGTTTTACCATTAAAAGGTTGCATTTTTAATTGAGTCGAGTAATTTCCTTTTGATTCTTCTATAACAGTTATTTTATTATCTTTAGTTGCAGCTATTCTTGCTAGTTCTAATTCATGATTTAATTTTCTTTCTAATTCTTTTTCTTCATGGTTTCTTTTTCTTTCTAATTCTTCATAGTTTCTTTTTAATTCTCTTTCTTTTATCCTCTCATCTCTTTCTCTATCCTCATTTTCTTTTTTGTCTATATATTCCAACAATTTATCACCTTTAAGACCTAATTCTTCTCCTCTAATTTTGTATTGTCTCCATTTTTCTTCTTCTGGGGTACTAGCCATTGTTATGTTCAGACGTATAAACAAATGAAAACGTTGGAATGTCACGTGGTAATATAACTAATCCAAAATATGACGAGAAATATTTCAATAATAAAATGTTATTCTTACCGTTAAGTTTCAGAAAATTCTTCCTTTGTAGCGTATGTCCAATGAAAGAATGCACAAATAACGAAGTCCTTTAACACTGCAGAGACGTACAACTGGATTTACTTTCGCTTTTACGCTGCCACCAAATAATACATAGGTTTAATACTTTCCATGAGACCATGTGGCAATATCAATCACAACTGTTCCATCGTTGTATAATACTATATACACTACACACAGATAAATACCAGGATTATACTTTCTTTTAACTGTTGATGATTCAGATAAAATCCAGTCTCTTCGAAAAATACTATTTTATCAACACAAGTGTTACTCATCACTGGGGTGTTTTTACCGCTGCCACCAGATAAATACCAGGATTATGTCGTATCCCACTTGTACTCTTATTAAATCAGACGACACAACTCCTTGTATTGTAAAAGATTTAACTGAACTTTTTAATGCATGATATATACAGATGAGAATATGATAATCCAATTTAAACACTTGAGAAGATGAATCAATAAAACACATGTATAATTCTATACTTTATCACACACGATAAATACTAAGATCAATATTAGATGAGAGATGTGGCAATAAATCACAAGTAACTGCTATCACTATAAACCAGTACACAAGTCTATAACTATTATAACTCTCGACTGCACTGTCCACTTAGTCCACGTGTTATATCTAGTATCCCCTTCATGGGTCTCTAGTCTCTCTCTCTTGTGTGTGTGTCTCCGTCTCTTTTCAACCGTGGTAACTTCCCTATTTATAGGATATATCGACCCCTCATATTGCATCATTGGTGTAATTGTATCCTTGGGGTGATTGCATCATTGATTGCATCACTGGGGTGATTGCATCATTGATTGCATCACTGGAGTGATTGCATCACTGGTGATTGCATCATGCATGCCTGGCCCTGTAAGCACTTACAAGGGATAGGACAGTAGCCATGATCACAAACAGACATATAATGTAGCCATGATCACAAAGAGACATCTAATGTAGCCATGATCAGAAACAGACATCTAATTTAGCCATGATCATAGACATCTAATGTAGCCATGATCACAGACAGACATCTAATGTAGCCATGATCAGAGACAGAGACATCTAATGTAGCCATGATCACAGACATCTAATGTAGCCATGATCACAGACATAGACATCTAATGTAGCCATGATCACAGACATCTAATGTAGCCATGATCACAGACAGAGACATCTAATGTAGCAATAATCACAGACATCTAATGTAGCCATGATCACAGACAGAAATCTAATGTAGCCATAATCACAAACGGACATCTAATGTAGCCATGATCACAAACAGAAATCTAATGTAGCCATGATCACAAATTGACATCTAATGTAGCTATGATCACAGACAGACATCTAATGTAGCCATGATCACAGACATCTAATGTAGCCATGATTACAGACATTTTATGTATATAGAAATGATCACAGACAGACATCTAATGTAGCAATTTTCACAGAAGCCATCTAATGAGCCATGATCACAGACATCTAATTTAGCCATGATCACAGAAAGAATCTAATGTAGCCATGATCACAGACATACATCTAATGTAGCCATGATCACAAACAGACATCTAATGTAGCAATGATCACAAAGAGACATCTAATGTAGCCATGATCACAAAGAGACAGCTAATGTAGCCATGATCACAAACAGACATCTAATGTAGCCATGATAACAAACAGACATCTAATGTAGCCATGATCACAAAGAGACATCTAATGTAGCCATGATCATAGACATCTAATGTAGCCATGATCACAGACAGACATCTAATGTAGCCCTGATCACAGACAAAGACATCTAATATAGCAATGATCACAGACATCTAATGTAGCCATGATCACAGACATCTAATGTTGCCATGATCACAGACAGAGACATCTAATGTAGCAATGATCACGGACATCTAATGTAGCCATGATCACAAACAGACTTCTAATGTAGCCGTGATTACAAACAGAAATCTAATGTAGCCATGATCACAAACTGACATCTAATGTAGCCATGATCGCAGACAGACATCTAATGTAGCCATGATCACAGACAGAGACATCTAATGTAGCCATGATCACAGACATCTAATGTAGCCATGATCACAGACATTTTATGTATATAGAAAAGATCACAAACAGACATCTAATGTAGCAATTTTCACAGAAGCCATCTAATGAGCCATGATCACAGACATCTAATTTAGCCATGATCAAAGAAAGAATCTAATGTAGCCATGATCACAGATATACATCTAATGTAGCCATGATCACAAACAGACATCTAATGTAGCCATGATCACAAAGAGACATCTAATGTAGCCATGATCACAAAGAGACAGCTAATGTAGCCATGATCACAAACAGACATCCAATGTAGCCATGATCATAAACAGACATCTAATGTAGCCATGATCATAGACATTTAATGTAGCCATGATCACAGACATACATCTAATGTAGCCATGAACACAAACAGACATCTTATGTAGCCATGATCACAAAGAGACATCTATTGTAGCCATGTTCACAAACAGACATCTAATGTAGCCATGATCACAAAGAGACATCTAATGTAGCCATGATTACAAACAGAAATCTAATGTAGCCATGATCACAAACTGAAATCTAATGTAGACATGATCGCAGACAGACATCTAATGTAGCCATAATCATAGACAGAGACATCTAATGTACCCATGATCACAGACATCTAATGTAGCCATGATCACAGAAGACATCTCATGTTGCCACGATCACAGACAGACATCTAATGTAGCCATGATCACAAACAGACATCTAATGTAGCCATAATCACAAACAGACATGTATTGTAGCCATGATCATAAACAAACATCTAATTTAGCCATGATCATAGACATCTAATATAGCCATGATCACAGACAGAGACATCTAATGTAGCCATGATCACAGACAGAGACATCTATTGTAGCCATGATCACAGACATCTAATGTAGCCATGATCACAGACAGAGACATCTAATGTAGCCATGATCACAAAGATCTAATGTAGCCATGATCACAGACAGAGAAAATTAATGTACCCATGATCACAGACATCTAATGTAGCCATGATCACAGACAGACATCTAATGTAGCCATGATCACGGACATCTAAATAGCCATGATCACAGACAGACACATCTAATGTAGCCATGATTACAAACAGATATCTAATGTAGCCATGATCACAAAAGACATCTAATGTAGCCATGATAACAGAAATCTAATGTAGCCATGATCACAAACAGACATCTAATGTAGCCATGATCAAAGACATCTAATGTAGCCATGATCACAGACAGAGACATCTAATGTAGCCATGATCACAGACAGAGACATCTAATTTAGCCATGATCACAGACATCTAATATAGCCATGATCACAGACAAACATCTAATGTAGCCATGATTACAGACATCTTATGTAGCCATGATCACAGACAGACATCTAATGTAGCCATGATCACAGACTTCTAATGTAGCCATGATCACAGACAGACATCTAATGTAGCCATGATCACAAACAGACATCTAATGTAGCCATGATCACAGACATCTATTGTAGCCATGATCACAGACAGACATCTAATGTAGCCATGATCACAGAATCTAATGTATGTAGCCATTATCAGAAACAGACATCTAATGTAGCCATGATCAGAAACAGACATCTAATGTGGCCATGATCACAGACAGACATCTGATGTAGCCATGATCACAGACAAATATCTAATGTAGCCAAGATCACAAACAGACATCTAATGTAGCCATTATTACAGACATCTAATGTAGCCATGATCACAGACAGACATCTATAGTAGCCATGATCACAGACATCTAATGTAGCCATGATCGCAAAAAGACATGTAATGTAGCCATGATCACAGACATCTATTGTATGTAGCCATGATCAGAAAAAGACATCTAATGTAGCCATGATCACAGACAGACATCTAATGTAGCCATGATCACAGACAGACATCTAATGTAGCCAAGATCACAAACAGACATCTAATGTATCCATTATCACAGACAGAGGCATCTAATGTAGCCATTATCACATACATCTAATGTATGTAGCCATGATCACAGACAGAGACATCTAATGTAGCCAAGATCACAAAGAGACATCTAATGTAGCCATGATCAGAAACAGACATCTAATGACGCCTTGATCACAGACAGAGACACCTAATATAGCCATGATCACAGACAGAGTCATCTAATGTAGCCATGATCACAGATTCTAATGTAGCCATGATCACATTCAGACATCTAATGTAGTCATGATCACAAACAGGCATCTAATGTAGCCATGATCACAGACAGACATCTACTGTAGCCATGATCACAGACAGTCATCTAATGTAGCCATGATCACAGACATACATCTAATGTAGCCATGATCACAAAGAGACATCTAATGTAGCCATGATCTGAAACAGACATCTAATGTAGCCATGATTTAAAAACAGACATCTAATTTAGCCATGAGCACAAACAGGCATCTAATTTAGCCATAATCACAAACAGACATCTAATGTAGCCATGATCAAAAACAGACATCTAATTTAGCCATGATCATAGACATCTAATGTAGCCATGATCACAGACATCTAATGTAGCTATGATCACAGACAGAGACATCTAATGGAGCCATGATCACAGACATCTAATGTAGCCATGATCACAGAAGACATCTAATGTAGCCATGATCACAGACATCTAATTTAGCCATGATCACAAACAGACATCTAATGTAGCCATGATCACAAACAAACATATAATGTAGCCATGATCACAGACATCTAATGTAGTTTTGATCACAGACAAAGACATCAAATGGAGCCATGATCACAGACATCTAATGTAGCCATTTTCACAGAAAGATATCTAATGTAGCCATGATCACAGACATCTAATGTAGCCATGATCACAGACATCTAATGTAGCCATGATCACAGACAGACATCTAATGTAGCCATGATTACAGACATCTTATATAGATATGATCACAGACAGACATCTAATGTAGCCATGATCACAGACTTCTAATGTAGCCATGATCACAGACAGACATCTAATGTAGCCATGATCACAAACAGACATCTAATGTAGCCATGATCACAGACATCTATTGTAGCCATGATCACAGACAGACATCTAATGTAGCCATGATCACAGAATCTAATGTATGTAGCCATCATCAGAAAAAGACATCTAATGTAGCCATGATCAGAAACAGACATCTAATGTGGCCATGATCACAGACAGACATCTAATGTAGCCATGATCACAGACAAATATCTAATGTAGCCAAGATCACAAACATACATCTAATGTAGCCATTATTACAGACATCTAATGTAGCCATGATCACAGACTTCTAATGTAGCAATGATCACAGACAGACATCTAATGTAGCCATGATCACAAACAAACATCTAATATAGCCATGATCACAGACATCTATTGTAGCCATGATCACAGACAGACATCTAATGTAGCCATGATCCTGAAACAGACATCTAATGTGGCCATGATCACAGACAGACATCCTAATGTAGCCATGATCACCGACAAATATCTAATGTAGCCAATATCACAAACAGACATCTAATGTAGCCATTATAACAGACATCTAATGTAGCCATGATCACAGACAGACATCTAATATAGCCATGATCACAGACATCTAATGTAGCCATGATCACAGACAGACATCTAATGTAGCCATGATCAGAAACAGACATCTAATGTGGCCATGATCACAGACAGACATCTAATGTAGCCATGATCACAGACAAATATCTAATGTAGCCAAGATCACAAACAGACATCTAATGTAGCCATTAATACTAGACATCTAATGTAGCCATTATCACAGACAAACATCTAATATAGCCATGATCACAGACATCTAATGTAGCCATGATCACAGACAGACATCTAATGTAGCCATGATCAGAGACATCTAATGTAGCCATGATCACAAACAGACATGTAATGTAGCCATGATCACAGACATCTAATGTATGTAGCCATGATCAGAAACAGACATCTAATGAGGCCATGATCACAGACAGACATCTAATGTAGCCATTATCACAGACAGAGGCATCTAATGTAGCCATATCACATACATCTAATGTTTGTAGCCAAGACCACAAAGAGACAGCTAATGTAGCCATTGTCAGAAACAGACATCTAATGTAGCCTTGATCACAGACAGAGACATCTAATGTAGCCATGATCACAGACAAAGTCATCTAATGTAGCCATGATCACAGATTCTAATGCCCAGCCATGATCACATTCAGACATCTAATGTAGTCATGATCACAAACAGACATCTAAAATAGCCATGATCACAAACAGACATCAAAATGTAGCCATGATCACAAACAAACATCTAATGTAGCCATGATCACAAAGAGACATCTAATGTAGCCATGATCACAGACAGAGACATCTAATGTAGCCATGATCACAGACATCTAATGTAGCCATGATCACAGACAGAGACATCTAATGTAGCCATGATCACAGACATCCCAATATCTTGCCATGATCACAAACAGACAGCTAATGTATACATTATCACACACTAACATCTAATATAGCCATGATCACAGACATACCATCTAATGTAGCCATGATCACAAACAGACATCTTGTTGACTATGACACAAACAGGCATATTAGCCAGACACAAGAGACATCTAATGTAGCCATGATCAGAGACAGACATATAATGTAGCCATGATCATAGATATCTAATGTAGCCATGATCACATACAGACATCTAAGTGAGCCATGATCACAGACAGAGACATCTAATGTAGCCATGATCACAGACATCTAATGTAGCCATGATCACACCCTCAATGTAGCCTGACACAGAAACACAATGTAGCCATGGTCACCGACATCTAATGTAGCCATGATCACAAACAGACATCTAATGTAGCCATGATCACAAACAAACATATAATGTAGCCATGATCACAGACATCAATGGTAGTATTATCACAAACAGATACATCCAATGGAGCCATGATCACAGACATCTAATGTAGCCATTATCACAGAAAGATATCTAATGTAGCCATGATCACAGACATCTAATGTAGCCATGATCACAGAAGACATCTAATGTAGCCATGATCACAGACATCTAATGTGGCCATGATCACAAATAGACATCTAATGTAGCCATGATCACAAACAAACATATAATTTAATCATGATCCTAGACATCTAATGTAGCCATGATCACTGACAGACATCTATTGTAGCCATGATCACAGGCAGACATCTAGTGTAGTTATGATCACAAACAGACATCTAATGTATGTAGCCATTATCAGAAAAAACATCTAATGTAGCCATGATCACAAACAGACATCTAATGTGGCCATGATCACAGACAGAGACATCTAATGTAGCCATGATCACAGACATCAATGTAACCATGATCACAGTCAGAGACATCTATTGTAGCCATGATCACAGTTACATCTAATGTATCTTACCATGATCACAAACAGACAATAACACCATTACACAAACAAACATCTAATAAGCCATGATCACAGAATACATCTAATATAGCCTGATCACAAGCAGACATCTTATTGAGCTATGACACCGCTTGTAGCCATTATCTGAAACAGACATCTAATGTAGCCATGATCAGAAACAGACACTGTCTGTAGCCATGATCATAGAGATCTAATGTAACCATGATCACAAACAGACATCTAATGTAGCCATGGTCACAGACAGAGACATCTATTATTGTTATGATCACAGACATCTAATGTAGCCATGATCACAGACAGAACATCTAATGTAGCCATAATCACAGACAAATCTAATGTAGCCAAGATCACAGTAGAGACATCTAATGTAGCCATAATTACAGACATCTAATGTAGCCATGATCACAGACAGACATCTAATATAGCCATGATCTGAACATCTAAATAGCCATGATCACAGACAACACATCTAATGTAGCCATGATACAAAACAACACAATGACCATAACAGACAGACATCTAATGTAGCCATGATCACAGACAGACATCTAATGGAACCATGATCACAGACATCTAATGTAGCCATGATCATAGACAGACATATAATGTAGCCATGATCACAGACATCTAATGTATGTAGCCATGATCAGAAACAGACATCTAATGTAGCCATGATCAGAAACAGAGCATCTAATATGGCCATGATCACAGACAGACATCTAATGTAGCCATTATCACAGACAAATATCTAATGTAGCCATGATCACAAACAGAATCTAATGTACCATTATTACAGACATCTAATGTAGCCAAGATCACAAAGAGAAATCTAATATAGCCATAATCACAGACATCTAAAGTAGCCATGATCACAGACAGACATCCTAATATAACCCATGATCACAGGCATCTAATGTAGCCATGATCGCCAAACAGACATGTAATGTAACCATGATCACAGACATCTAATGTATGTAGCCATGATCAGAAACAGACATCTAATGTAGGCCATGATCACAGACAGACATCTAATGTAGCCATTATCACAGACAGAGATATCTAGTGTAGCCATATCACATACATCTAATGTATGTAGCCAAGATCACAAGAGACATCTAATGTTAAGCCATTATCAGAAACAGACATCTAATGTAGCCTAGATCTAAGACAGAGACATCTAATGTAGCCATGATCACAGACAAAATCATCTAATGTAGCCATGATCACAGATTCTAAATAGCCATGATCACATTCAGACATCTAATGTAGTCATTATCACAAACAGAAATCTAATGTAGCCTTGATCACAGTCATACATCTAATGTAGCCATGAAAACAGACAGACATCTAATGTAGCCATGATCACAAACAAACATCTAATGTAGCCATAATCACCGACAGACATCTCCTGTAGCCATGATCACAGACAGTCATCTAATGTAGCCATGATCCACAGACATACATCTAATGTAACCATGATCACAAAGAGACATCTAATGTAGCCTTGATCAGAAACAGACATCTAAACTAGAAGCATGATTTAAAAGCAGACATCTAATGTAGCCATGAGCACAAACAGGCATCAATTTAGCCATAATCACCAAACAGACATCTAATGTAAGCCATGATCAAAACAGACATCTAATCTTAGCCATGATCATAGACATCTAATGTAGCCATGATCACAGATATCTAATGTGGCTATGATCACAAGACAGAGAACATCTAATGGAACCATGATCAGAGACATCTAATGTAGCCATTTTCACAGAAAGATAACTAATGTAGCCATGATCACATACATCTAATGTAGCCATGATCTCAGAAGACATCTAATGTAGCCGTGATCACAGGTATCTCATTAAAGTCATCGTCACAAACAGACATCTAATGTAGTCATGATCACAAACAAACATATAATGTAACCATGATCACAGACATCTATATAGCCATGATCACAGATATAGACATCTAATGCAGCTATGATCACAAAACAAGACATCTAAAGTAGCCATGATCACAGACAAACATCTAATGTAGCCATAGATCACTGACTTCTAATGTACTTGCCATTATTACATTGACATCTAATATAGTCATGATCTCAGACAGGTCTAATGTAGCCATGATCACAGACAGACATCTAATGTAGCCATGATCAGAGACAGACATCTAATGTAGCCATGATCTGGACATACATCAATTGTAGCCATGATCACAGAGAGACATCTAATGTAACCATGATCAGAAACAGACATATAATGTGGCCATGATCATAGACAGACATCTAATGTAGCCATAGTCACATACAAACATCTAATGTAGCCAAGATCACAGACAGACACTAAGTAGCCATATCACAGACATCTAATGTAGCCATGATCACAGACAGACATCTAATGTAGCCATGATCACAGAATCTAATGTAGCCATGATCAGATACAGACATCTAATGTAGCCATGATCAGAAACAGACATCTAATGTGGCCTTGATCACAGACAGACATCTAATGTAGCCATGATCACAGATAAATATCTAATGTAGCCAAGATCACAAACAGACATCTAATGTAGCCATTACATACAGACATCTAATGTAGCCATGATCATAGAAAGACATCTAATGTAGCCATGATCACAGACATCTAATGTAGCCAGTGATCACAAACAGACATCTAATTTAGCCATGATCACAGACATCTAATGTAGCCATGATCGCAAACAGACATGTAATGTAGCCATGATCTGAGACATCTAATGTATGTAGCCATGATCAGAAACAGACATCTAATTTAGCCATGATCACAGACAGACATCTAATGTAGCCATGATCACAGACAGAGGCATCTAATGGAGCCAAGATCACATACAGTCTAATGTATCTAGCCATGATCACAAAGAGACATCTAATGTAGCCATTATCAGAAACATACATCTAATGTAGCCTGATCACAGACAGAGACATCTAATGTAGCCATGATCACAGACAAAGTCATATAATGAGCCATGATCACAGACATCTAATGTAGCCTTGGTCACATACAGACATCTAATGTAGCCGTGATCACAAACAGACATCTAATGTAGCCATGATCACAAAGAGACATCTAATGTAGCCATGATCCCATACAAACATCTAATGTAGCCATGATCACAAAAGACATCTAATGTAGCCATGATCTCAGACAGAGACATCAACTGTAGCCATGATCACAGACATCTAATGTAGCCATGATCACAGACAGAGCATCTAGTGTAGCCATGATCACAGAGGACATCTAATGTATCTTGCCATGATCACAGACAGACAGCCTAATGTAGCCATTATCACAAACAAACATCTAATGTAGCCATGATCACAGGCAGACATCATAATGTAGCCATGGTCACAAACAGACATCTTATAGAGCCATGATACAAACAGGCATATAATGTAGCCATGATCACAAAGAGACATCTAATGTAGCCTGATCAGAAACAGACATATAATGTAGCCATGATCATAGACATTTAATGTAGCCATGATCACAGACAGACATCTAATGTAGCCATGATCATAGACAGAGCTCTAATGTAACCATTTTCACGGACAATCTAATGTAGCCATGATCACAGACATCCAATGTAACCTGACCATGATCACCAGAAGCATCTCAATCAGCCATGATCCGAGACATCTTAGCCATGATCACTGGACAGACCCAGTAGCCCATGTCCCCAACAAACCTATAATGTTAGCCATGTCAGCAGACACAGCTAGCTATGATCACAGACAGAGACACAAATGGAGCCATGATCACAGACATCAATGTAACCATTTTCACAGAAAGATATCTAATGAACCATGATCACAGACATCTAATGCAACCATGATCACAGAAGACATCTAATGTAGCCATGATCACAGACATCTGTTATCCATGATCTCAAGCGCACTCTAATGTGCCATGATCCATACAAACATATAATGATCAGTACAGCACTAATGTAGCCAGTCACTGCAGACTCTAATGTAGCCATGATCACAAACGGACATCAATGAGTTACTGATCACAAACAGACATCTAATGAGCCATGATCACAAACAAACATCTAATGTAGCCATGACACAAGGAGCACAATGTAGCCATGATCACAGACAGAGACATCTAATGTAGCCATGATCACAGACATCTAATGTAGCCATGATCACAGACAGAGACAACTAATGTAGCCATGATCACAGACATCTAATGTAACTTGCCATGATCACAAACAGACAGCTAATGTAGCCATTATCACAAACAAACATCTAATCCATAGCCATGATCACAGACATACATCTAATGTAGCCATGATCACAAACAGACATCTTATTGAGCTATGATCACAAACAAAGCATATAATGTAGCCATGATCACAAAGAGACATCTAATGTAGCCAAGATCAAGAAACAGACATATAATGTAGTCATGATCATACGACATCTCAATGTAGCCATGATCACAAACAAACATATAATGTAGCCATGATCACAGACAGAGACATCTAATGTAGCTATGATCACAGACATCTAATGTAGCCATGATCACAGACAGAGACATCTAATGTAGCCATGATCACAGACATCTTATGTAGCCATGATCACAGACAGAGACATCTAATGTAGCCATGATCACAGACATCTAATGTAGCCATGATCACAGACAGACATCTAATGTAGCCATGATCACAGACATCTAAATAGCCATGATCACAGACAGACACATCTAATGTAGCCATGATTACAAACAGACATCTAATGTAGCCATGATAACAGACAGACATCTAATGTAGCCATGATCACAAACAAACATCTAATGTAGCCATGATCACAGACATCTATTGTAGCCATGATCACAGACAGACATCTAATGTAGCCATGATCACAGAATCTAATGTATGTAGCCATCATCAGAAACAGACATCTAATGTAGCCATGATCAGAAACAGACATCTAATGTGGCCATGATCACAGACAGATATCTAATGTAGCCATGATCACAGACAAATATCTAATGTAGCCAAGATCACAAACAGACATCTAATGTAGCCATTATTACAGACATCCAATGTAGCCATGATAACAGACAGAAATTTAATATAGCCATCCCATCACAGACATCTAATGTAGCCATGATCACAGACAGACATCTAATGTAGCCATGATCACAGACATCTAATGTAGCCATGATCGCAAACAGACATGTAATGTAACCATGATCACAGACATCTAATGTATGTAGCCATGATCAGAAGCAGACATCTAATGTAGCCATGATCACAGACAGACATCTAATGTAGCCATTATCACAGACAGAGGCATCTAATTTAGCCATATCACATACATCTAATGTATGTAGCCAAGATCACTAAAGAGACATCTAATGTAGCCATTATCAGAAACAGACATCTAATGTAGCCTTGATCACAGACAGAGACATCTAATGTAGCCATGATCACAGACAGAGTCATCTAATGTAGCCATGATCACAGATTCTAATGTAGCCATGATCACATTCAGACATCTAATGTAGTCATTATCACAAACAGAAATCTAATGTAACCTTGATCACAGTCAGACATTTAATGTAGCCATGAAAACAAACAGACATCTAATGTAGCCATGATCACAAACAAAAATCTAATGTAGCCATAATCACAGACAGACATCTACTGTAGCCATGATCACAGACAGTCATCTAATGTAGCCATGATCACAGACATACATCTAATGTAGCCATGATCACAAAGAGACATCTAATGTAGCCTTGATCAGAAAAAGACATCTTATGTAGCCATGATTTAAAAACAGACATCTAATGTAGCCATGAGCACAAACAGGCATCTAATTTAGCCATAATCACAAACAGACATCTAATGTAGCCATGATCAAAAACAGACATCTAATGTAGCCATGATCATAGACATCTAATGTAGCCATGATCACAGATATCTAATGTAGCTATGATCACAGACAGAGACATCTAATGGAGCCATGATCACAGACATCTAATGTAGCCATTTTCACAGAAAGATATCTAATGTAGCCATGATCACAGACATCTAATGTAGCCATGATCACAGAAGACATCTAATGTAGCCGTGATCACAGACATCTAATTTAGCCATGATCACAAACAGACATCTAATGTAGTCATGATCACAAACAAACATATAAAGTAGCCATGATCACAGACATCTAATGTAGCCATGATCACAGATAGACATCTAATGTATGCCATGATCACAAACAGACATGTAAAGTAGCCATGATCACAGACAAATATCTAATGTAGCCAAGATCACAAACATACATCTAATGTAGCCATTATTACAGACATCTAATGTAGCCATGATCACAGACTTCTAATGTAGCAATGATCACAGACAGACATCTAATGTAGCCATGATCACAAACAAACATCTAATATAGCCATGATCACAGACATCTAATGTAGCCATGATCACAGACAGACATCTAATGTAGCCATGATCAGAAACAGACATCTAATGTGGCCATGATCACAGACAGACATCTAATGTAGCCATGATCACAGACAAATATCTAATGTAGCCAAGATCACAAACAGACATCTAATGTAGCCATTATTATAGACATCTAATGTAGCCATGATCACAGACAGACATCTAATATAGCCATGATCACAGACATCTAATGTAGCCATGATCACAGACAGACATCTAATGTAGCCATGATCAGAAACAGACATCTAATGTGGCCATGATCACAGACAGACATCTAATGTAGCCATGATCACAGACAAATATCTAATGTAGCCAAGATCACAAACAGACATCTAATGTAGCCATTAATATAGACATCTAATGTAGCCATGATCACAGACAGACATCTAATATAGCCATGATCACAGACATCTAATGTAGCCATGATCACAGACAGACATCTAATTTAGCCATGATCACAGACATCTAATGTAGCCATGATCGCAAACAGACATGTAATGTAGCCATGATCACAGACATCTAATGTATGTAGCCATGATCAGAAACAGACATCTAATGAGGCCATGATCACAGACAGACATCTAATGTAGCCATTATCACAGACAGAGGCATCTAATGTAGCCATATCACATACATCTAATGTATGTAGCCAAGATCACAAAGAGACATCTAATGTAGCCATTATCAGAAACAGACATCTAATGTAGCCTTGATCACAGACAGAGACATCTAATGTAGCCATGATCACAGACAAAGTCATCTAATGTAGCCATGATCACAGATTCTAATGTAGCCATGATCACATTCAGACATCTAATGTAGTCATGATCACAAACAGACATCTAAAATAGCCATGATCACAAACAGACATCAAATGTAGCCATGATCACAAACAAACATCTAATGTAGCCATGATCACAAAGAGACATCTAATGTAGCCATGATCACAGACAGAGACATCTAATGTAGCCATGATCACAGACATCTAATGTAGCCATGATCACAGACAGAGACATCTAATGTAGCCATGATCACAGACATCTAATGTATCTTGCCATGATCACAAACAGACAGCTAATGTAGCCATTATCACAAACTAACATCTAATATAGCCATGATCACAGACATACATCTAATGTAGCCATGATCACAAACAGACATCTTATTGAGCTATGATCACAAACAGGCATATAATGTAGCCATGATCACAAAGAGACATCTAATGTAGCCATGATCAGAAACAGACATATAATGTAGCCATGATCATAGATATCTAATGTAGCCATGATCACAAACAGACATCTAATGTAGCCATGATCACAGACAGAGACATCTATTGTAGCCATGATCACAGACATCTAATGTAGCCATGATCACACACATCTAATGTAGCCATGATCACAGAAGACATCTAATGTAGCCATGATCACCGACATCTAATTTAGCCATGATCACAAACAGACATCTAATGTAGCCATGATCACAAACAAACATATAATGTAGCCATGATCACAGACATCTAATGTAGCTTTTATCACAGACAGAGACATCAAATGGAGCCATGATCACAGACATCTAATGTAGCCATTTTCACAGAAAGATATCTAATGTAGCCATGATCACAGACATCTAATGTAGCCATGATCACAGAAGACATCTAATGTAGCCATGATCACAGACATCTAATTTAGCCATGATCACAAACAGACATCTAATGTAGCCATGATCACAAACAAACATATAATGTAGCCATGATCACAGACATCTAATGTAGCCATGATCACTGACAGACATCTATTGTAGCCATGATCACAAACAGACATCTAATGTAGTTATGATCACAAACAGACATCTAATGTAGCCATGATCACAAACAAACATCTAATATAGCCATGATCACAAAGAGACATCTAATGTAGCCATGATCACAGACAGAGACATCTAATGTAGCCATGATCACAGACATTTAATGTAGCCATGATCACAGACAGAGACATCTAATGTAGCCATGATCACAGACATCTAATGTATCTTGCCATGATCACAAACAGACAGCTAATGTAGCCATTATCACAAACAAACATCTAATATAGCCATGATCACAGACATACATCTAATGTAGCCATGATCACAAACAGACATCTTATTGAGCTATGATCACAAACAGGCATATAATGTAGCCATGATCACAAAGAGACATCTAATGTAGCCATGATCAGAAACAGACATATAATGTAGTCATGATCATAGATATCTAATGTAGCCATGATCACAAACAGACATCTAATGTAGCCATGATCACAGACAGAGACATCTATTGTAGCCATGATCACAGACATCTAATGTAGCCATGATCACAGACAGAGACATCTAATGTAGCCATGATCACAGACATCTAATGTAGCCATGATCACAGACAGAGACATCTAATGTAGCCATGATCACAGACATCTAATGTAGCCATGATCACAGACAGACATCTAATGTAGCCATGATCACAGACATCTAAATAGCCATGATCACAGACAGACACATCTAATGTAGCCATGATTACAAACAGACATCTAATGTAGCCATGATCACAGACAGACATCTAATGTAGCCATGATCACAAACAAACATCTAATGTAGCCATGATCACAGACATCTATTGTAGCCATGATCACAGACAGACATCTAATGTAGCCATGATCACAGAATCTAATGTATGTAGCCATCATCAGAAACAGACATCTAATGTAGCCATGATCAGAAACAGACATCTAATGTGGCCATGATCACAGACAGATATCTAATGTAGCCATGATCACAGACAAATATCTAATGTAGCCAAGATCACAAACAGACATCTAATGTAGCCATTATTACAGACATCTAATGTAGCCATGATAACAGACAGAAATTTAATATAGCCATGATCACAGACATCTAATGTAGCCATGATCACAGACAGACATCTAATGTAGCCATGATCACAGACATCTAATGTAGCCATGATCGCAAACAGACATGTAATGTAGCCATGATCACAGACATCTAATGTATGTAGCCATGATCAGAAACAGACATCTAATGTAGCCATGATCACAGACAGACATCTAATGTAGCCATTATCACAGACAGAGGCATCTAATTTAGCCATATCACATACATCTAATGTATGTAGCCAAGATCACAAAGAGACATCTAATGTAGCCATTATCAGAAACAGACATCTAATGTAGCCTTGATCACAGACAGAGACATCTAATGTAGCCATGATCACAGACAAAGTCATCTAATGTAGCCATGATCACAGATTCTAATGTAGCCATGATCACATTCAGACATCTAATGTAGTCATTATCACAAACAGAAATCTAATGTAGCCTTGATCACAGTCAGACATCTAATGTAGCCATGAAAACAAACAGACATCTAATGTAGCCATGATCACAAACAAACATCTAATGTAGCCATAATCACAGACAGACATCTACTGTAGCCATGATCACAGACAGTCATCTAATGTAGCCATGATCACAGACATACATCTAATGTAGCCATGATCACAAAGAGACATCTAATGTAGCCTTGATCAGAAAAAGACATCTTATGTAGCCATGATTTAAAAACAGACATCTAATGTAGCCATGAGCACAAACAGGCATCTAATTTAGCCATAATCACAAACAGACATCTAATGTAGCCATGATCAAAAACAGACATCTAATGTAGCCATGATCATAGACATCTAATGTAGCCATGATCACAGATATCTAATGTAGCTATGATCACAGACAGAGACATCTAATGGAACCATGATCACAGACATCTAATGTAGCCATTTTCACAGAAAGATATCTAATGTAGCCATGATCACAGACATCTAATGTAGCCATGATCACAGAAGACATCTAATGTAGCCGTGATCACAGACATCTAATTTAGCCATGATCACAAACAGACATCTAATGTAGTCATGATCACAAACAAACATATAAAGTAGCCATGATCACAGACATCTAATGTAGCCATGATCACAGATAGACATCTAATGTAGCCATGATCACAAACAGACATGTAAAGTAGCCATGATCACAGACAAATATCTAATGTAGCCAAGATCACAAACATACATCTAATGTAGCCATTATTACAGACATCTAATGTAGCCATGATCACAGACTTCTAATGTAGCAATGATCACAGACAGACATCTAATGTAGCCATGATCACAAACAAACATCTAATATAGCCATGATCACAGACATCTATTGTAGCCATGATCACAGACAGACATCTAATGTAGCCATGATCAGAAACAGACATCTAATGTGGCCATGATCACAGACAGACATCTAATGTAGCCATGATCACAGACAAATATCTAATGTAGCCAAGATCACAAACAGACATCTAATGTAGCCATTATTATAGACATCTAATGTAGCCATGATCACAGACAGACATCTAATATAGCCATGATCACAGACATCTAATGTAGCCATGATCACAGACAGACATCTAATGTAGCCATGATCAGAAACAGACATCTAATGTGGCCATGATCACAGACAGACATCTAATGTAGCCATGATCACAGACAAATATCTAATGTAGCCAAGATCACAAACAGACATCTAATGTAGCCATTAATATAGACATCTAATGTAGCCATGATCACAGACAGACATCTAATATAGCCATGATCACAGACATCTAATGTAGCCATGATCACAGACAGACATCTAATGTAGCCATGATCACAGACATCTAATGTAGCCATGATCGCAAACAGACATGTAATGTAGCCATGATCACAGACATCTAATGTATGTAGCCATGATCAGAAACAGACATCTAATGAGGCCATGATCACAGACAGACATCTAATGTAGCCATTATCACAGACAGAGGCATCTAATGTAGCCATATCACATACATCTAATGTATGTAGCCAAGATCACAAAGAGACATCTAATGTAGCCATTATCAGAAACAGACATCTAATGTAGCCTTGATCACAGACAGAGACATCTAATGTAGCCATGATCACAGACAAAGTCATCTAATGTAGCCATGATCACAGATTCTAATGTAGCCATGATCACATTCAGACATCTAATGTAGTCATGATCACAAACAGACATCTAAAATAGCCATGATCACAAACAGACATCAAATGTAGCCATGATCACAAACAAACATCTAATGTAGCCATGATCACAAAGAGACATCTAATGTAGCCATGATCACAGACAGAGACATCTAATGTAGCCATGATCACAGACATCTAATGTAGCCATGATCACAGACAGAGACATCTAATGTAGCCATGATCACAGACATCTAATGTATCTTGCCATGATCACAAACAGACAGCTAATGTAGCCATTATCACAAACTAACATCTAATATAGCCATGATCACAGACATACATCTAATGTAGCCATGATCACAAACAGACATCTTATTGAGCTATGATCACAAACAGGCATATAATGTAGCCATGATCACAAAGAGACATCTAATGTAGCCATGATCAGAAACAGACATATAATGTAGCCATGATCATAGATATTTAATGTAGCCATGATCACAAACAGACATCTGATGTAGCCATGATCACAGACAGAGACATCTATTGTAGCCATGATCACAGACATCTAATGTAGCCATGATCACACACATCTAATGTAGCCATGATCACAGAAGACATCTAATGTAGCCATGATCACAGACATCTAATTTAGCCATGATCACAAACAGACATCTAATGTAGCCATGATCACAAACAAACATATAATGTAGCCATGATCACAGACATCTAATGTAGCTTTTATCACAGACAGAGACATCAAATGGAGCCATGATCACAGACATCTAATGTAGCCATTTTCACAGAAAGATATCTAATGTAGCCATGATCACAGACATCTAATGTAGCCATGATCACAGAAGACATCTAATGTAGCCATGATCACAGACATCTAATTTAGCCATGATCACAAACAGACATCTAATGTAGCCATGATCACAAACAAACATATAATGTAGCCATGATCACAGACATCTAATGTAGCCATGATCACTGACAGACATCTATTGTAGCCATGATCACAAACAGACATCTAATGTAGTTATGATCACAAACAGACATCTAATGTAGCCATGATCACAAACAAACATCTAATATAGCCATGATCACAAAGAGACATCTAATGTAGCCATGATCACAGACAGAGTTATCTAATGTAGCCATGATCACAGACATCTAATGTAGCCATGATCACAGACAGAGACATCTAATGTAGCCATGATCACAGACATCTAATGTATCTTGCCATGATCACAAACAGACAGCTAATGTAGCCTATATCACAAACAAACATCTAATATAGCCATGATCACAGACATACATCTAATGTAGCCATGATCACAAACAGACATCTTATTGAGCTATGATCACAAACAGGCATATAATGTAGCCATGATCACAAAGAGACATCTAATGTAGCCATGATCACAGACAGAGACATCTATTGTAGCCATGATCACAGACATCTAATGTAGCCATGATCACAGATAGAGACATCTAATGTAGCCATGATCACAGACATCTAATGTAGCCATGATCACAGACAGAGACATCTAATGTAGCCATGATCACAGACATCTAATGTAGCCATGATCACAGACAGACATCTAATGTAGCCATGATCACAGACATCTAAATAGCCATGATCACAGACAGACACATCTAATGTAGCCATGATTACAAACAGACATCTAATGTAGCCATGATCACAAAAGACATCTAATGTAGACATGATCACAGAAATCTAATGTAGCCATGATCACAAACAGACATCTAATGTAGCCATGATCACAGACATCTAATGTAGCCATGATCACAGACAGAGACATCTAATTTAGCCATGATCACAGACATCTAATATAGCCATGATCACAGACAGACATCTAATGTAGCCATGATGACAGACATCTTATATAGATATGATCACAGACAGACATCTAATGTAGCCATGATCACAGACTTCTAATGTAGCAATGATCACAGACAGACATCTAATGTAGCCATGATCACAGACAGAGACATCTATTGTAGCCATGATCACAGACATCTAATGTAGCCATGATCACAGATAGAGACATCTAATGTAGCCATGATCACAGACATCTAATGTAGCCATGATCACAGACAGAGACATCTAATGTAGCCATGATCACAGACATCTAATGTAGCCATGATCACAGACAGACATCTAATGTATGCCATGATCACAGACATCTAAATAGCCATGATCACAGACAGACACATCTAATGTAGCCATGATTACAAACAGACATCTAATGTAGCCATGATCACAAAAGACATCTAATGTAGACATGATCACAGAAATCTAATGTAGCCATGATCACAAACAGACATCTAATGTAGCCATGATCACAGACATCTAATGTAGCCATGATCACAGACAGAGACATCTAATTTAGCCATGATCACAGACATCTAATATAGCCATGATCACAGACAGACATCTAATGTAGCCATGATGACAGACATCTTATATAGATATGATCACAGACAGACATCTAATGTAGCCATGATCACAGACTTCTAATGTAGCCATGATCACAGACAGACATCTAATGTAGCCATGATCACAAACAGACATCTAATGTAGCCATGATCACAGACATCTATTGTAGCCATGATCACAGACAGACATCTAATGTAGCCATGATCACAGAATCTAATGTATGTAGCCATCATCAGAAAAAGACATCTAATGTGGCCATGATCAGAAACAGACATCTAATGTGGCCATGATCACAGACAGACATCTAATGTAGCCATGATCACAGACAAATATCTAATGTAGCCAAGATCACAAACAGACATCTAATGTAACCATTATTACAGACATCTAATGTAGCCATGATCACAGACTTCTAATGTAGCAATGATCACAGACAGACATCTAATGTAGCCATGATCACAAACAAACATCTAATGTAGCCATGATCACAGACATCTATTGTAGCCATGATCACAGACAGACATCTAATGTAGCCATGATCACAGAATCTAATGTATGTAGCCATCATCAGAAACAGACATCTAATGTAGCCATGATCAGAAACAGACATCTAATGTGGCCATGATCACAGACAGATATCTAATGTAGCCATGATCACAGACAAATATCTAATGTAGCCAAGATCACAAACAGACATCTAATGTAGCCATTATTACAGACATCTAATGTAGCCATGATAACAGACAGAAATTTAATATAGCCATGATCACAGACATCTAATGTAGCCATGATCACAGACAGACATCTAATGTAGCCATGATCACAGACATCTAATGTATGTAGCCATGATCAGAAACAGACATCTAATGTAGCCATGATCACAGACAGACATCTAATGTAGCCATTATCACAGACAGAGGCATCTAATTTAGCCATATCTCATACATCTAATGTATGTAGCCAAGATCACAAAGAGACATCTAATGTAGCCGTTATCAGAAACAGACATCTAATGTAGCCTTGATCACAGACAGAGACATCTAATGTAGCCATGATCACAGACAAAGTCATCTAATGTAGCCATGATCACAGATTCTAATGTAGCCATGATCACATTCAGACATCTAATGTAGTCATGATCACAAACAGAAATCTAATGTAGCCTTGATCACAGTCAGACATATAATGTAGCCATGAAAACAAACAGACATCTAATGTAGCCATGATCACAAACAAACATCTAATGTAGCCATAATCACAGACAGACATCTACTGTAGCCATGATCACAGACAGTCATCTAATGTAGCCATGATCACAGACATACATCTAATGTAGCCATGATCACAAAGAGACATCTAATGTAGCCATGATCAGAAAAAGACATCTTATGTAGCCATGATTTAAAAACAGACATCTAATGTAGCCATGAGCACAAACAGGCATCTAATTTAGCCATAATCACAAACAGACATCTAATGTAGCCATGATCAAAAACAGACATCTAATGTAGCCATGATCATAGACATCTAATGTAGCCATGATCACAGATATCTAATGTAGCTATGATTACAGACAGAGACATCTAATGGAACCATGATCACAGACATCTAATGTAGCCATTTTCACAGAAAGATATCTAATGTAGCCATGATCACAGACATCTAATGTAGCCATGATCACAGAAGACATCTAATGTAGCCGTGATCACAGACATCTAATTTAGCCATGATCACAAACAGACATGTAAAGTAGCCATGATCACAGACAAATATCTAATGTAGCCAAGATCACAAACATACATCTAATGTAGCCATTATTACAGACATCTAATGTAGCCATGATAACAGACAGAAATTTAATATAGCCATGATCACAGACATCTAATGTAGCCATGATCACAGACAGACATCTAATGTAGCCATGATCACAGACATCTAATGTAGCCATGATCGCAAACAGACATGTAATGTAGCCATGATCACAGACATCTAATGTATGTAGCCATGATCAGAAACAGACATCTAATGTAGCCATGATCACAGACAGACATCTAATGTAGCCATTATCACAGACAGAGGCATCTAATTTAGCCATATCACATACATCTAATGTATGTAGCCAAGATCACAAAGAGACATCTAATGTAGCCATTATCAGAAACAGACATCTAATGTAGCCTTGATCACAGACAGAGACATCTAATGTAGCCATGATCACAGACAAAGTCATCTAATGTAGCCATGATCACAGATTCTAATGTAGCCATGATCACATTCAGACATCTAATGTAGTCATTATCACAAACAGAAATCTAATGTAGCCTTGATCACAGTCAGACATCTAATGTAGCCATGAAAACAAACAGACATCTAATGTAGCCATGATCACAAACAAACATCTAATGTAGCCATAATCACAGACAGACATCTACTGTAGCCATGATCACAGACAGTCATCTAATGTAGCCATGATCACAGACATACATCTAATGTAGCCATGATCACAAAGAGACATCTAATGTAGCCTTGATCAGAAAAAGACATCTTATGTAGCCATGATTTAAAAACAGACATCTAATGTAGCCATGAGCACAAACAGGCATCTAATTTAGCCATAATCACAAACAGACATCTAATGTAGCCATGATCAAAAACAGACATCTAATGTAGCCATGATCATAGACATCTAATGTAGCCATGATCACAGATATCTAATGTAGCTATGATCACAGACAGAGACATCTAATGGAACCATGATCACAGACATCTAATGTAGCCATTTTCACAGAAAGATATCTAATGTAGCCATGATCACAGACATCTAATGTAGCCATGATCACAGAAGACATCTAATGTAGCCGTGATCACAGACATCTAATTTAGCCATGATCACAAACAGACATCTAATGTAGTCATGATCACAAACAAACATATAAAGTAGCCATGATCACAGACATCTAATGTAGCCATGATCACAGATAGACATCTAATGTAGCCATGATCACAAACAGACATGTAAAGTAGCCATGATCACAGACAAATATCTAATGTAGCCAAGATCACAAACATACATCTAATGTAGCCATTATTACAGACATCTAATGTAGCCATGATCACAGACTTCTAATGTAGCAATGATCACAGACAGACATCTAATGTAGCCATGATCACAAACAAACATCTAATATAGCCATGATCACAGACATCTATTGTAGCCATGATCACAGACAGACATCTAATGTAGCCATGATCAGAAACAGACATCTAATGTGGCCATGATCACAGACAGACATCTAATGTAGCCATGATCACAGACAAATATCTAATGTAGCCAAGATCACAAACAGACATCTAATGTAGCCATTATTATAGACATCTAATGTAGCCATGATCACAGACAGACATCTAATATAGCCATGATCACAGACATCTAATGTAGCCATGATCACAGACAGACATCTAATGTAGCCATGATCAGAAACAGACATCTAATGTGGCCATGATCACAGACAGACATCTAATGTAGCCATGATCACAGACAAATATCTAATGTAGCCAAGATCACAAACAGACATCTAATGTAGCCATTAATATAGACATCTAATGTAGCCATGATCACAGACAGACATCTAATATAGCCATGATCACAGACATCTAATGTAGCCATGATCACAGACAGACATCTAATGTAGCCATGATCACAGACATCTAATGTAGCCATGATCGCAAACAGACATGTAATGTAGCCATGATCACAGACATCTAATGTATGTAGCCATGATCAGAAACAGACATCTAATGAGGCCATGATCACAGACAGACATCTAATGTAGCCATTATCACAGACAGAGGCATCTAATGTAGCCATATCACATACATCTAATGTATGTAGCCAAGATCACAGAGACATCTAATGTAGCCATTATCAGAAACAGACATCTAATGTAGCCTTGATCACAGACAGAGACATCTAATGTAGCCATGATCACAGACAAAGTCATCTAATGTAGCCATGATCACAGATTCTAATGTAGCCATGATCACATTCAGACATCTAATGTAGTCATGATCACAAACAGACATCTAAAATAGCCATGATCACAAACAGACATCAAATGTAGCCATGATCACAAACAAACATCTAATGTAGCCATGATCACAAAGAGACATCTAATGTAGCCATGATCACAGACAGAGACATCTAATGTAGCCATGATCACAGACATCTAATGTAGCCATGATCACAGACAGAGACATCTAATGTAGCCATGATCACAGACATCTAATGTATCTTGCCATGATCACAAACAGACAACTAATGTAGCCATTATCACAAACTAACATCTAATATAGCCATGATCACAGACATACATCTAATGTAGCCATGATCACAAACAGACATCTTATTGAGCTATGATCACAAACAGGCATATAATGTAGCCATGATCACAAAGAGACATCTAATGTAGCCATGATCAGAAACAGACATATAATGTAGCCATGATCATAGATATTTAATGTAGCCATGATCACAAACAGACATCTGATGTAGCCATGATCACAGACAGAGACATCTATTGTAGCCATGATCACAGACATCTAATGTAGCCATGATCACACACATCTAATGTAGCCATGATCACAGAAGCATCTAATGTAGCCATGATCACCGACATCCTAATTTAGCCATGATCACAAACAGACATCTAATGTAGCCATGATCACTGAAACAAACATATAATGTAGCCATGATCACAGACATCTAATGTAGCTTTTATCACAGACAGAGACATCAAATGGAGCCATGATCACAGACATCTAATGTAGCCATTTTCACAGAAAGATATCTAATGTAGCCATGATCACAGACATCTAATGTAGCCATGATCACAGAAGACATCTAATGTAGCCATGATCACAGACATCTAATTTAGCCATGATCACAAACAGACATCTAATGTAGCCATGATCACAAACAAACATATAATGTAGCCATGATCACAGACATCTAATGTAGCCATGATCACTGACAGACATCTATTGTAGCCATGATCACAAACAGACATCTAATGTAGTTATGATCACAAACAGACATCTAATGTAGCCATGATCACAAACAAACATCTAATATAGCCATGATCACAAAGAGACATCTAATGTAGCCATGATCACAGACAGAGTTATCTAATGTAGCCATGATCACAGACATCTAATGTAGCCATGATCACAGACAGAGACATCTAATGTAGCCATGATCACAGACATCTAATGTATCTTGCCATGATCACAAACAGACAGCTAATGTAGCCTATATCACAAACAAACATCTAATATAGCCATGATCACAGACATACATCTAATGTAGCCATGATCACAAACAGACATCTTATTGAGCTATGATCACAAACAGGCATATAATGTAGCCATGATCACAAAGAGACATCTAATGTAGCCATGATCACAGACAGAGACATCTATTGTAGCCATGATCACAGACATCTAATGTAGCCATGATCACAGATAGAGACATCTAATGTAGCCATGATCACAGACATCTAATGTAGCCATGATCACAGACAGAGACATCTAATGTAGCCATGATCACAGACATCTAATGTAGCCATGATCACAGACAGACATCTAATGTAGCCATGATCACAGACATCTAAATAGCCATGATCACAGACAGACACATCTAATGTAGCCATGATTACAAACAGACATCTAATGTAGCCATGATCACAAAAGACATCTAATGTAGACATGATCACAGAAATCTAATGTAGCCATGATCACAAACAGACATCTAATGTAGCCATGATCACAGACATCTAATGTAGCCATGATCACAGACAGAGACATCTAATTTAGCCATGATCACAGACATCTAATATAGCCATGATCACAGACAGACATCTAATGTAGCCATGATGACAGACATCTTATATAGATATGATCACAGACAGACATCTAATGTAGCCATGATCACAGACTTCTAATGTAGCAATGATCACAGACAGACATCTAATGTAGCCATGATCACAGACAGAGACATCTATTGTAGCCATGATCACAGACATCTAATGTAGCCATGATCACAGATAGAGACATCTAATGTAGCCATGATCACAGACATCTAATGTAGCCATGATCACAGACAGAGACATCTAATGTAGCCATGATCACAGACATCTAATGTAGCCATGATCACAGACAGACATCTAATGTAGCCATGATCACAGACATCTAAATAGCCATGATCACAGACAGACACATCTAATGTAGCCATGATTACAAACAGACATCTAATGTAGCCATGATCACAAAAGACATCTAATGTAGACATGATCACAGAAATCTAATGTAGCCATGATCACAAACAGACATCTAATGTAGCCATGATCACAGACATCTAATGTAGCCATGATCACAGACAGAGACATCTAATTTAGCCATGATCACAGACATCTAATATAGCCATGATCACAGACAGACATCTAATGTAGCCATGATGACAGACATCTTATATAGATATGATCACAGACAGACATCCTAATGTAGCCATGATCACAGACTTCTAATGTAGCCATGATCACAGACAGACATCTAATGTAGCCATGATCACAAACAGACATCTAATGTAGCCATGATCACAGACATCTATTGTAGCCATGATCACAGACAGACATCTAATGTAGCCATGATCACAGAATCTAATGTATGTAGCCATCATCAGAAAAAGACATCTAATGTGGCCATGATCAGAAACAGACATCTAATGTGGCCATGATCACAGACAGACATCTAATGTAGCCATGATCACAGACAAATATCTAATGTAGCCAAGATCACAAACAGACATCTAATGTAACCATTATTACAGACATCTAATGTAGCCATGATCACAGACTTCTAATGTAGCAATGATCACAGACAGACATCTAATGTAGTGCATGATCACAAACAAACATCTAATGTAGCCATGATCACAGACATCTATTGTAGCCATGATCACAGACAGACATCTAATGTAGCCATGATCACAGAATCTAATGTATGTAGCCATCATCAGAAACAGACATCTAATGTAGCCATGATCAGAAACAGACATCTAATGTGGCCATGATCACAGACAGATATCTAATGTAGCCATGATCACAGACAAATATCTAATGTAGCCAAGATCACAAACAGACATCTAATGTAGCCATTATTACAGACATCTAATGTAGCCATGATAACAGACAGAAATTTAATATAGCCATGATCACAGACATCTAATGTAGCCATGATCACAGACAGACATCTAATGTAGCCATGATCACAGACATCTAATGTATGTAGCCATGATCACAAACAGACATCTAATGTAGCCATGATCACAGACAGACATCTAATGTAGCCATTATCACAGACAGAGGCATCTAATTTAGCCATATCTCATACATCTAATGTATGTAGCCAAGATCTACAAAGAGACATCTAATGTAGCCGTTATCAGAAACAGACATCTAATGTAGCCTTGATCACAGACAGAGACATCTAATGTAGCCATGATCACAGACAGAGTCATCTAATGTAGCCATGATCACAGATTCTAATGTAGCCACGATCACATTCAGACATCTAATGTAGTCATGATCACAAACAGACATCTAATGTAGCCTTGATCACAGTCAGACATCTAATGTAGCCATGATAACAGACAGACATCTAATGTAGCCATGATCACAAACCAACATCTAATGTAGCCATGATCACAGACAGACATCTACTGTAGCCATGATCACAGACAGTCATCTAATGTAGCCATGATCACAGACATACATCTAATGTAGCCATGATCACAAAGAGACATCTAATGTAGCCATGATCAGAAACAGACATCTAATGTAGCCATGGGCACAAACAGGCGTCTAATTTAGCCATAATCACAAACAGACATCTAATGTAGCCATGATCAAAAACAGACATCTAATTTAGCCATGATCATAGACATCTAATGTAGCCATGATCACAGACATCTAATGTAGCTATGATCACAGACAGAGACATCTAATGGAGCCATGATCAAAGACATCTAATGTAGCCATTTTCACAGAAAGATATTTTATGTAGCCATGATCACAGACATCTAATGTAGCCATGATCACAGAAGACATCTAATGTAGCCATGATCACAGACATCTAATTTAGCCATGATCACAAACAGACATCTAATGTAGCCATGATCACAGACAAATATCTAATGTAGCCAAGATCACAAACATACATCTAATGTAGCCATTATTACAGACATCTAATGTAGCCATGATCACAGACTTCTAATGTAGCAATGATCACAGACAGACATCTAATGTAGCCATGATCACAAACAAACATCTAATATAGCCATGATCACAGACATCTATTGTAGCCATGATCACAGACAGACATCTAATGTAGCCATGATCAGAAACAGACATCTAATGTGGCCATGATCACAGACAGAGGCATCTAATGTAGCCATGATCACAGACAAATATCTAATGTAGCCAAGATCACAAACAGACATCTAATGTAGCCGTGATTATAGACATCTAATGTAGCCATGATCACAGACAGACATCTAATATAGCCATGATCACAGACATCTAATGTAGCCATTTTCACAGACAGAACATCTAATGTAGCCATGATCAAAACAGACATCTAATGTGGCCATGATCACAGACAGACATCTAATGTAGCCATGATCACAGAGCAAATATCTAATGTAGCCAAGATCACAAACAGACATCTAATGTAGCCGATTAATATAGACATCTAATGTAGCCATGATCACAAACAGACATCTAATGGAGCCATGATCACAGACATCTAATGTAGCCATGATCACAGACAGACATCTAATGTAGCCATGATCACAGACATCTAATGTAGCCATGATCGCAAACAGACATGTAATGTAGCCCTGATCACAGACATCTAATGTATGTAGCCATGATCAGAAACAGACATCTAATGAGGCCATGATCACAGACAGACATCTAATGTAGCCATTATCACAGACAGAGGCATCTAATGTAGCCATATCACATACATCTAATGTATGTAGCCAAGATCACAAAGAGACATCTAATGTAGCCATTATCAGAAACAGACATCTAATGTAGCCTTGATCACAGACAGAGAGCATCTAATGTAGCCATGATCATAGACAAAGTCATCTAATGTAGCCATGATCACAGATTCTAATGTAGCCATGATCACATTCAGACATCTAATGTAGTCATGATCACAAACAGACATCTAAAATAGCCATGATCACAAACAGACATCAAATGTAGCCATAGTCACAAACAAACATCTAATGTAGCCATGATCACAAAGAGACATCTAATGTAGCCATGATCACAGACAGAAAAAAAAAAATAATTAATATAAAATATAAAAGACATCTAATGTAGCCATGATCACAGACAATCTAATGTAGCCATGATCACAGACAGAGACATCTAATGTAGCCATGATCACAGACATCTAATGTATCTTGCCATGATCACAAACAGACACTAATGCAGCCATTATCACAAACTAACATCTAATATAGCCATGATCACAGGTACATACATCTAATGTAGCCATGATCACAAACAGACATCTTATTGAGCTATGATCACAAACAGGCATATAATGTAGCCATGATCACAAAGAGACATCTAATGTAGCCATGATCAGAAACAGACATATAATGTATGCCATGATCTTAGATATTTAATGTAGCCATGATCACAAACAGACATCTGATGTAGTACTGCAGTCACAGACAGAGACATCTATTGTAGCCATGATCACAGACATCTAATGTAGCCGCAAGTCACACACATCTAATGTAGCCATGATCACAGAAGACATCTAATGTAGCCATGATCACTGACATCTAATTTAGCCATGATCACAAACAGACATCTAATGTAGCCATGATCACAAACAAACATATAATGTAGCCATGATCACAGACATCTAATGTAGCTATGATCACAGACAGAGACATCAAATGGAGCCATGATCACAGACATCTAATGTAGCCATTTTCACAGAAAGATATCTAATGTAGCCATGATCACAGACATCTAATGTAGCCATGATCACAGAAGACATCTAATGTAGCCATGATCACAGACATCTAATTTAGCCATGATCACAAACAGACATCTAATGTAGCCATGATCACAAACAAACATATAATGTAGCCATGATCACAGACATCTAATGTAGCCATGATCACTGACAGACATCTATTGTAGCCATGATCACAAACAGACATCTAATGTAGTTATGATCACAAACAGACATCTAATGTAGCCATGATCACAAACAAACATCTAATGTAGCCATGATCACAAAGAGACATCTAATGTAGCCATGATCACAGACAGAGACATCTAATGTAGCCATGATCACAGACATCTAATGTAGCCATGATCACAGACAGAGACATCTAATGTAGCCATGATCACAGACATCTAATGTATCTTGCCATGATCACAAACAGACAGCTAATGTAGCCTATATCACAAACAAACATCTAATATAGCCATGATCACAGACATACATCTAATGTAGCCATGATCACAAACAGACATCTTATTGAGCTATGATCACAAACAGGCATATAATGTAGCCATGATCACAAAGAGACATCTAATGTAGCCATGATCACAGACAGAGACATCTATTGTAGCCATGATCATAGACATCTAATGTAGCCATGATCACAGATACAGACATCTAATGTAGCCATGATCACATACATCTAATGTATGTAGCCATGATCACAGACAGAGACATCTAATGTAGCCAAGATCACAAAGAGACATCTAATGTAGCCATGATCACAGACAGACATCTAATGTAGCCATGATCACAGACATCTAAATAGCCATGATCACAGACAGACACATCTAATGTAGCCATGATTACAAACAGACATCTAATGTAGCCATGATCACAAAAGACATCTAATGTAGACATGATCACAGAAATCTAATGTAGCCATGATCACAAACAGACATCTAATGTAGCCATGATCACAGACATCTAATGTAGCCATGATCACAGACAGAGACATCTAATTTAGCCATGATCACAGACATCTAATATAGCCATGATCACAGACAGACATCTAATGTAGCCATGATGACAGACATCTAATATAGATATGATCACAGACAGACATCTAATGTAGCCATGATCACAGACTTCTAATGTAGCAATGATCACAGACAGACATCTAATGTAGCCATGATCACAGACAGAGACATCTATTGTAGCCATGATCACAGACATCTAATGTAGCCATGATCACAGATAGAGACATCTAATGTAGCCATGATCACAGACATCTAATGTAGCCATGATCACAGACAGAGACATCTAATGTAGCCATGATCACAGACATCTAATGTAGCCATGATCACAGACAGACATCTAATGTAGCCATGATCACAGACATCTAAATAGCCATGATCACAGACAGACACATCTAATGTAGCCATGATTACAAACAGACATCTAATGTAGCCATAATCACAAAAGACATCTAATGTAGACATGATCACAGAAA
The DNA here is from genome assembly GCA_021962125.1 of Bulinus truncatus. Taxonomy (NCBI): domain Eukaryota; kingdom Metazoa; phylum Mollusca; class Gastropoda; family Planorbidae; genus Bulinus; species Bulinus truncatus. The sequence continues at coordinate 584,302 of JAGDYQ010000142.1, read as the reverse complement.
TCTAATGTAGCCATGATCACAAACAGACATCTAATGTAGCCATGATCACAGACATCTAATGTAGCCATGATCACAGACAGAGACATCTAATTTAGCCATGATCACAGACATCTAATATAGCCATGATCACAGACAGACATCTAATGTAGCCATGATGACAGACATCTTATATAGATATGATCACAGACAGACATCTAATGTAGCCATGATCACAGACTTCTAATGTAGCCATGATCACAGACAGACATCTAATGTAGCCATGATCACAAACAGACATCTAATGTAGCCATGATCACAGACATCTATTGTAGCCATGATCACAGACAGACATCTAATGTAGCCATGATCACAGAATCTAATGTATGTAGCCATCATCAGAAAAAGACATCTAATGTGGCCATGATCAGAAACAGACATCTAATGTGGCCATGATCACAGACAGACATCTAATGTAGCCATGATCACAGACAAATATCTAATGTAGCCAAGATCACAAACAGACATCTAATGTAACCATTATTACAGACATCTAATGTAGCCATGATCACAGACTTCTAATGTAGCAATGATCACAGACAGACATCTAATGTAGCCATGATCACAAACAAACATCTAATGTAGCCATGATCACAGACATCTATTGTAGCCATGATCACAGACAGACATCTAATGTAGCCATGATCACAGAATCTAATGTATGTAGCCATCATCAGAAACAGACATCTAATGTAGCCATGATCAGAAACAGACATCTAATGTGGCCATGATCACAGACAGAGATCTAATGTAGCCATGATCACAGACAAATATCTAATGTAGCCAAGATCACAAACAGACATCTAATGTAGCCATTATTACAGACATCTAATGTAGCCATGATCACAGACAGACATCTAATGTAGCCATGATCACAGACATCTAATGTAGCCATGATCACAGACAGACATCTATAGTAGCCATGATCACAGACATCTAATGTATGTAGCCATGATCAGAAACAGACATCTAATGTAGCCATGATCACAGACAGACATCTAATGTAGCCATTATCACAGACAGAGGCATCTAATTTAGCCATATCACATACATCTAATGTATGTAGCCAAGATCACAAAGAGACATCTAATGTAGCCGTTATCAGAAACAGACATCTAATGTAGCCTTGATCACAGACAGAGACATCTAATGTAGCCATGATCACAGACAAAGTCATCTAATGTAGCCATGATCACAGATTCTAATGTAGCCATGATCACATTCAGACATCTAATGTAGTCATGATCACAAACAGAAATCTAATGTAGCCTTGATCACAGTCAGACATATAATGTAGCCATGAAAACAAACAGACATCTAATGTAGCCATGATCACAAACAAACATCTAATGTAGCCATAATCACAGACAGACATCTACTGTAGCCATGATCACAGACAGTCATCTAATGTAGCCATGATCACAGACATACATCTAATGTAGCCATGATCACAAAGAGACATCTAATGTAGCCATGATCAGAAAAAGACATCTTATGTAGCCATGATTTAAAAACAGACATCTAATGTAGCCATGAGCACAAACAGGCATCTAATTTAGCCATAATCACAAACAGACATCTAATGTAGCCATGATCAAAAACAGACATCTAATGTAGCCATGATCATAGACATCTAATGTAGCCATGATCACAGATATCTAATGTAGCTATGATTACAGACAGAGACATCTAATGGAACCATGATCACAGACATCTAATGTAGCCATTTTCACAGAAAGATATCTAATGTAGCCATGATCACAGACATCTAATGTAGCCATGATCACAGAAGACATCTAATGTAGCCGTGATCACAGACATCTAATTTAGCCATGATCACAAACAGACATCTAATGTAGTCATGATCACAAACAAACATATAAAGTAGCCATGATCACAGACATCTAATGTAGCCATGATCACAGACAGACATCTAATGTAGCCATGATCACAAACAGACATGTAAAGTTGCCGTGATCACAAACAGACATCTAATGTAGCCATGATCACAAAAATCTAATGTAGACATGATCACAAAGAGACATCTAATGTAGCCATGATCACAGACAGAGACATCTAATGTAGCCATGATCACAGACAGAGACATCTAATGTAGCCATGATCACAGACATCTAATGTAGCCATGATCACAGACAGACATCTAATGTAGCCATGATCACAGACATCTAAATAGCCATGATCACAGACAGACAAATCTAATGTAGCCATGATTACAAACAGACATCTAATGTAGCCATGATCACAAAAGACATCTAATGTAGACATGATCACAGAAATCTAATGTAGCCATGATCACAAACAGACATCTAATGTAGCCATGATCACAGACATCTAATTAAGCCATGAACACAGACAGAGACATCTAATTTAGCCATGATCACAGACATCTAATATAGCCATAATCACAGACAGACATCTAATGTAGCCATGATGACAGACATCTTATATAGATATGATCACAGACAGACATCTAATGTAGCCATGATCACAGACTTCTAATGTAGCCATGATCACAGACAGACATCTAATGTTGCCATCATCACAGACAAATATCTAATGTAGCCAAGATCACAAACAGACATCTTATGTAGCCATTATTACAAATATCTAAAGTAGCCATGATCACAGACTTCTAATGTAGCAATGATCACAGACAGACATCTAATGTAGCCATGATCACAAACAAACATCTAATGTAGCCATGATCACAGACATCTATTGTAGCCATGATCACAGACAGACATCTAATGTAGCCATGATCAGAAACAGACATCTAATGTGGCCATGATCACAGACAGACATCTAATGTAGCCATGATCACAGACAAATATCTAATGTAGCCATAATCACAAACAGACATCTAATGTAGCCATTATTATAGACATCTAGAGTAGCCATGATCACAGACAGACATCTAATATAGCCATGATCACAGACATCTAATGTAGCCATGATCGCAAACAGACATGTAATGTAGCCATGATCACAGACATCTAATGTATGTAGCCATGATCAGAAACAGACATCTAATGAGGCCATGATCACAGACAGACATCTAATGTAGCCATTATCACAGACAGAGGCATCTAATGTAGCCATATCACATACATCTAATGTATGTAGCCATGATCACATTCAGACATATAATGTAGTCATGATAACAAACAGACATCTAATGTAGCCTTGATCAAAGTCAGACATCTAATGTAGCCATGAAAACAGACAGACATATAATGTAGCCATGATCATAAACAAACATCTAATGTAGCCATAATCACAGACAGACATCTACTGTAGCCATGATCACAGACAGTCATCTAATGTAGCCATGATCACAGACATACATCTAATGTAGCCATGATCACAAAGAGACATCTAATGTAGCCATGATCAGAAACAGACATCTAATGTAGCCATGATTTAAAAACAGACATCTAATGTAGCCATGAGCACAAACAGGCATCTAATTTAGCCATGATCATAGACATCTAATGTAGCCATGATCACAGATATCTAATGTAGCTATGATCACAGACAGAGACATCTAATGGAGCCATGATCACAGACATCTAATGTAGCCATTTTCACAGAAAGATATCTAATGTAGCCATGATCACATACATCTAATGTAGCCATGATCACAGAAGACATCTAATGTAGCCGTGATCAGAAACAGACATCTAATATAGTCATGATCACAAACAAACATATAATGTAGCCATGATCACAGACATCTAATGTAGCCATGATCACAGACAGACATCTAATGTAGCCATGATCACAAACAAACATATAATGTAGCCATGATCACAGACATCTAATGTAGCCATGATCACAGACAGACATCTAATGTAGCCATGATCACAAACAAACATATAATGTAGCCATGATCACAGACATCTAATGTAGCCATGATCACAGACAGACATCTATTGTAGCCATGATCACAAACAGACATCTAATGTAGCCATGATCACAAACAGACATCAAATGTAGCCATGATCACAAACAAACATCTAATGTAGCCATGATCACAAAGAGACATCTAATGTAGCCATGATCACAGACAGAGACATCTAATGTAGCCATGATCACAGACATCTAATGTAGCCATGATCACAGACAGAGACATCTAATGTAGCCATGATCACAGACATCTAATGTATCTTGCCATGATCACAAACAGACAGCTAATGTAGCCATTATCACAAACTAACATCTAATATAGCCATGATCACAGACATACATCTAATGTAGCCATGATCACAAACAGACATCTTATTGAGCTATGATCACAAACAGGCATATAATGTAGCCATGATCACAAAGAGACATCTAATTTAGCCATGATCAGAAACAGACATATAATGTAGCCATGATCATAGATATCTAATGTAGCCATGATCACAAACAGACATCTAATGTAGCCATGATCACAGACAGAGACATCTATTGTAGCCATGATCACAGACATCTAATGTGGCCATGATCACAGACAGAGACATCTAATGTAGCCATGATCACAGACATCTAATGTAGCCATGACCACAGACAGAGACATCTAATGTAGCTATGATCACAGACATCTAATGTAGCCATGATCACAGACAGACATCTAATGTAGCCATGATCACAGACATCTAAATAGCCATGATCACAGACAGACACATCTAATGTAGCCATGATTACAAACAGACATCTAGAGTAGCCATGATCACAAAAGAAATCTAATGTAGACATGATCACAGACAGACATCTAATGTAGCCATGATCACAGACATCTATTGTAGCCATGATCACAGACAGACATCTAATGTAGCCATGATCACAGAATCTAATGTATGTAGCCATCATCAGAAAAAGACATCTAATGTAGCCATGATCAGAAACAGACATCTAATGTGGCCATGATCACAGACAGACATCTAATGTAGCCATGATCACAGACAAATATCTAATGTAGCCAAGATCACAAACAGACATCTAATGTAGCCATTATTACAGACATCTAATGTAGCCATGATCACAGACTTCTAATGTAGCAATGATCACAGACAGACATCTAATGTAGCCATGATCACAAACAAACATCTAATGTAGCCATGATCACAGACATCTATTGTAGCCATGATCACAGACAGACATCTAATGTAGCCATGATCAGAAACAGACATCTAATGTGGCCATGATCACAGACAGACATCTAATGTAGCCATGATCACAGACAAATATCTAATGTAGCCAAGATCACAAACAGACATCTAATGTAGCCATTATTATAGACATTTAATGTAGCCATGATCACAGACAGACATCTAATATAGCCATGATCACAGACATCTAATGTAGCCATGATCGCAAACAGACATGTAATGTAGCCATGATCACAGACATCTAATGTATGTAGCCATGATCAGAAACAGACATCTAATGAGGCCATGATCACAGACAGACATCTAATGTAGCCATTATCACAGACAGAGGCATCTAATGTAGCCATATCACATACATCTAATGTATGTAGCCATGATCACATTCAGACATATAATGTAGTCATGATAACAAACAGACATCTAATGTAGCCTTGATCAAAGTCAGACATCTAATGTAGCCATGAAAACAGACAGACATATAATGTAGCCATGATCATAAACAAACATCTAATGTAGCCATAATCACAGACAGACATCTACTGTAGCCATGATCACAGACAGTCATCTAATGTAGCCATGATCACAGACATACATCTAATGTAGCCATGATCACAAAGAGACATCTAATGTAGCCATGATCAGAAACAGACATCTAATGTAGCCATGATTTAAAAACAGACATCTAATGTAGCCATGAGCACAAACAGGCATCTAATTTAGCCATGATCATAGACATCTAATGTAGCCATGATCACAGATATCTAATGTAGCTATGATCACAGAAAGAGACATCTAATGGAGCCATGATCACAGACATTTAATGTAGCCATTTTCACAGAAAGATATCTAATGTAGCCATGATCACATACATCTAATGTAGCCATGATCACAGAAGACATCTAATGTAGCCGTGATCAGAAACAGACATCTAATGTAGTCATGATCACAAACAAACATATAATGTAGCCATGATCACAGACATCTAATGTAGCCATGATCACAGACAGACATCTAATGTAGCCATGATCACAAACAAACATATAATGTAGCCATGATCACAGACATCTAATGTAGCCATGATCACAGACAGACATCTAATGTAACCATGATCACAAACAAACATATAATGTAGCCATGATCACAGACATCTAATGTAGCCATGATCACTGACAGACATCTATTGTAGCCATGATCACAAACAGACATCTAATATAGCCATGATCACAAACAGACATCAAATGTAGCCATGATCACAAACAAACATCTAATGTAGCCATGATCACAAAGAGACATCTAATGTAGCCATGATCACAGACAGAGACATCTAATGTAGCCATGATCACAGACATCTAATGTAGCCATGATCACAGACAGAGACATCTAATGTAGCCATGATCACAGACATCTAATGTATCTTGCCATGATCACAAACAGACAGCTAATGTAGCCATTATCACAAACTAACATCTAATATAGCCATGATCACAGACATACATCTAATGTAGCCATGATCACAAATAGACATCTTATTGAGCTATGATCACAAACAGGCATATAATGTAGCCATGATCACAAAGAGACATCTAATTTAGCCATGATCAGAAACAGACATATAATGTAGCCATGATCATAGATATCTAATGTAGCCATGATCACAAACAGACATCTAATGTAGCCATGATCACAGACAGAGACATCTAATGTAGCCATGATCACAGACATCTAATGTAGCCATGACCACAGACAGAGACATCTAATGTAGCTATGATCACAGACATCTAATGTAGCCATGATCACAGACAGACATCTAATGTAGCCATGATCACAGACATCTAAATAGCCATGATCACAGACAGACACATCTAATGTAGCCATGATTACAAACAGACATCTAGAGTAGCCATGATCACAAAAGAAATCTAATGTAGACATGATCACAGAAATCTAATGTAGCCAAGATCACAAACAGACATCTAATGTAGCCATGATCACAGACATCTAATGTAGCCATGATCACAGACAGAGACATCTAATTTAGCCAAGATCACAGACATCTAATATAGCCATGATCACAGACAGACATCTAATGTAGCCATGATTACAGACATCTTATATAGATATGATCACAGACAGACATCTAATGTAGCCATGATCACAGACTTCTAATGTAGCCATGATCACAGACAGAGACATCTAATGTAGCCATGATCACAGACATCTAATGTAGCCATGATCACAGACATACATCTAATGTAGCCATGATCACAGACATCTAAATAGCCATGATCACAGACAGACACATATAATGTAGCCATGATTACAAACAGACATCTAATGTAGCCATGATCACAAAAGACATCTAATGTAGACATGATCACAGAAATCTAATGTAGCCATGATCACAAACAGACATCTAATGTAGCCATAATCACAGACATCTAATGTAGCCATGATCACAGACAGAGACATCTAATTTAGCCATGATCACAGATATCTAATATAGCAATGATCACAGACAGACATCTAATGTAGCCATGATTACAGACATCTTATATAGATATGATCACAGACAGACATCTAATGTAGCCATGATCACAGACTTCTAATGTAGCCATGATCACAGACAGACATCTAATGTAGCCATGATCACAAACAGACATCTAATGTAGCCATGATCACAGACATCTATTGTAGCCATGATCACAGACAGACATCTAATGTAGCCATGATCACAGAATCTAATGTATGTAGCCATCATCAGAAGAAGACATCTAATGTAGCCATGATCAGAAACAGACATCTAATTTGGCCATGATCACAGACAGACATCTAATGTAGCCATGATCACAGACTTCTAATGTAGCAATGATCACAGACAGACATCTAATGTAGCCATGATCACAAACAAACATCTAATGTAGCCATGATCACAGAATCTAATGTATGTAGCCATCATCAGAAACAGACATCTAATGTAGCCATGATCAGAAACAGACATCTAATGTAGCCATGATCACAGAAATCTAATGTAGCCATGATCACAAACAGACATCTAATGTAGCCATGATCACAGACATCTAATGTAGCCATGATCACAGACAGAGACATCTAATGTAGCCATGATCACAGACAAATATCTAATGTAGCCAAGATTACAAACAGACATCTAATGTAGCCATTATTATAGACATCTAATGTAGCCATGATCACAGACAGACATCTAATATAGCCATGATCACAGACATCTAATGTAGCCATGATCACAGACAGACATCTAATGTAGCCATGATCACAGACATCTAATGTAGCCATGATCGCAAACAGACATGTAATGTAGCCATGATCACAGACATCTAATGTATGTAGCCATGATCAGAAACAGACATCTAATGAGGCCATGATCACAGACAGACATCTAATGTAGCCATTATCACAGACAGAGGCATCTAATGTAGCCATATCACATACATCTAATGTATGTAGCCAAGATCACAAAGAAACATCTAATGTAGCCATTATCAGAAACAGACATCTAATGTAGCCATGATCACAGACAGACATCTAATGTAGCCATGATCACAGACATCTAATGTAGCCATGATCGCAAACAGACATATAATGTAGCCATGATCACAGACATCTAATGTATGTAGCCATGATCAGAAACAGACATCTAATGAGGCCATGATCACAGACAGACATCTAATGTAGCCATTATCACAGACAGAGGCATCTAATGAAGCCATATCACATACATCTAATGTATGAAGCCAAGATCACAAAGAGACATCTAATGTAGCCATTATCAGAAACAGACATCTAATGTAGCCTTGATCACAGACAGAGACATCTAATGTAGCCATGATCACAGACAAAGTCATCTAATGTAGCCATGATCACAGATTCTAATGTAGCCATGATCACATTCAGACATCTAATGTAGTCATGATCACAAACAGACATCTAATGTAGCCTTGATCACAGTCAGACATCTACTGTAGCCATGATCACAGACAGTCAACTTATGTAGCCATGATCACAGACATACATCTAATGTAGCCATGATCACAAAGAGACATCTAATGTAGCCTTGATCAGAAACAGACATCTAATGTAGCCATGATTTAAAAACAGCCATCTAATGTAGCCATGAGCACAAACAGGCATCTAATTTAGCCATGATCATAGACATCTAATGTAGCCATGATCACAGATATCTAATGTAGCTATGATCACAGACAGAGACATCTAATGGAGCCATGATCACAGACATCTAATGTAGCCATTTTCACAGAAAGATATCTAATGTAGCCATGATCACGTACATCTAATGTAGCCATGATCACAGAAGACATCTAATGTAGCCGTGATTACAGACATCTAATTTAGCTATGATCACAAACAGACATCTAATGTAGTCATGATCACAAACAAACATATAATGTAGCCATGATCACAGACATCTAATGTAGCCATGATCACAGACAGACATCTAATGTAGCCATGATCACAAACAAACATATAATGTAGCCATGATCACAGACATCTAATGTAGCCATGATCACTGACAGACATCTATTGTAGCCATGATCACAAACAGACATTTAAAATAGCCATGATCACAAACAGACATCAAATGTAGCCATGATCACAAACAAACATCTAATGTAGCCATGATCACAAAGAGACATCTAATGTAGCCATGATCACAGACAGAGACATCTAATGTAGCCATGATCACAGACATCTAATGTAGCCATGATCACAGACAGAGACATCTAATGTAGCCATGATCACAGACATCGAATGTATCTTGCCATGATCACAAACAGACAGCTGATGTAGCCATTATCACAAACTAACATCTAATATAGCCATGATCACAGACATACATCTAATGTAGCCATGATCACAGACATCTTATTGAGCTATGATCACAAACAGGCATATAATGTAGCCATGATCACAAAGAGACATCTAATTTAGCCATGATCAGAAACAGACATATAATGTAGCCATGATCATAGATATCTAATGTAGCCATGATCACAAACAGACATCTAATGTAGCCATGATGACAGATATCTAATGTAGCTATGATCACAGACAGAGACATCTAATGTAGCCATGATCACAGACATCTAATGTAGCCATGATCACAGACAGAGACATCTAATGTAGCCATGATCACAGACATCTAATGTAGCCATGATCACAGACAGACATCTAATGTAGCCATGATCACAGACATCTAAATAGCCATGATCACAGACAGACACATCTAATGTAGCCATGATTACAAACAGACATCTAATGTAGCCATGATCACAAAATAAATCTAATGTAGACATGATCACAGAAATCTAATGTAGCCATGATCACAAACAGACATCTAATGTAGCCATGATCACAGACATCTAATGTAGCCATGATCACAGACAGAGACATCTAATTTAGCCATGCTCACAGACATCTAATATAGCCATGATCACAGACAGACATCTAATGTAGCCATGATTACAGACATCTTATATAGATATGATCACAGACAGACATCTAATGTAGCCATGATCACAGACTTCTAATGTAGCCATGATCACAGACAGAGACATCTAATGTAGCCATGATCACAGACATCTAATGTAGCCATGATCACAGACAAACATCTAATGTAGCCATGATCACAGACATCTAAATAGCCATGATCACAGACAGACACATCTAATGTAGCCATGATTACAAACAGACATCTAATGTAGCCATGATCACAAAAGAAATCTAATGTAGACATGATCACAGAAATCTAATGTAGCCATGATCACAAACAGACATCTAATGTATTCATGATCACAGTCATCTAATGTAGCCATGATCACAAACAGAGGCATCTAATTTAGCCATGATCACAGACATCTAATATAGCCATGATCACAGACAGACATCTAATGTAGCCATGATTACAGACATCTTATATAGATATGATCACAGACAGACATCTAATGTAGCCATGATCACAGACTTCTAATGTAGCCATGATCACAGACAGACATCTAATGTAGCCATGATCACAAACAGACATCTAATGTAGCCATGATCACAGACATCTATTGTAGCCATGATCACAGACAGACATCTAATGTAGCCATGATCACAGAATCTAATGTATGTAGCCATTATCAGAAAAAGACATCTAATGTAGCCATGATCAGAAACAGACATCTAATTTGGCCATGATCACAGACAGACATCTAATGTAGCCATGATCACAGACTTCTAATGTAGCAATGATCACAGTCAGACATCTAATGTAGCCATGATCACAAACAAACATCTAATGTAGCCATGATCACAGAATCTAATGTATGTAGCCATTATCAGAAACAGACATCTAATGTAGCCATGATCAGAAACAGACATCTAATGTAGCCATGATCACAGAAATCTAATGTAGCCATGATCACAAACAGACATCTAATGTAGCCATGATCAGAGACATCTAATGTAGCCATGATCACAGACAGAGACATCTAATGTAGCCATAATCACAGACAAATATCTAATGTAGCCAAGATCACAAACAGACATCTAATGTAGCCATTATTATAGACATCTAATGTAGCCATGATCACAGACAGACATCTAATATAGCCATGATCACAGACATCTAATGTAGCCATGATCACAGACAGACATCTAATGTAGCCATGATCACAGACATCTAATGTAGCCATGATCGCAAACAGACATGTAATGTAGCCATGATCACAGACATCTAATGTATGTAGCCATGATCAGAAACAGACATCTAATGAGGCCATGATCACAGACAGACATCTAATGTAGCCATTATCACAGACAGAGGCATCTAATGTAGCCATATCACATACATCTAATGTATGTAGCCAAGATCACAAAGAGACATCTAATGTAGCCATTATTAGAAACAGACATCTAATGTAGCCATGATCACAGACAGACATCTAATGTAGCCATGATCACAGACATCTAATGTAGCCATGATCGCAAACAGACATGTAATGTAGCCATGATCACAGACATCTAATGTATGTAGCCATGATCAGAAACAGACATCTAATGAGGCCATGATCACAGACAGACATCTAATGTAGCCATTATCACAGACAGAGATATCTAATGTAGCCATATCACATACATCTAATGTATGTAGCCAAGATCACAAAGAGACATCTAATGTAGCCATTATCAGAAACAGACATCTAATGTAGCCTTGATCACAGACAGAGACATCTAATGTAGCCATGATCACAGACAAAATCATCTAATGTAGCCATGATCACAGATTCTAATGTAGCCATGATCACATTCAGACATCTAATGTAGTCATGATCACAAACAGACTTCTAATGTAGCCTTGATCACAGTCATACATCTAATGTAGCCATGAAAACAGACAGACATCTAATATAGCCATGATCACAAACAAACATCTAATGTAGCCATAATCACAGACAGACATCTACTGTAGCCATGATCACAGACAGTCATCTAATGTAGCCATGATCACAGACATACATCTAATGTAGCCATGATCACAAAGAGACATCTAATGTAGCCATGATCAGAAACAGACATCTAATGTAGACATGATTTAAAAACAGACATCTAATGTAGCCATGAGCACAAACAGGCATCTAATTTAGCCATGATCATAGACATCTAATGTAGCCATGATCACAGATATCTAATGTAGCTATGATCACAGACAGAGACATCTAATGGAGCCATGATCACAGACATCTAATGTAGTCATTTTCACAGAAAGATATCTAATGTAGCCATGATCACATACATCTAATGTAGCCATGATCACAGAAGACATCTAATGTAGCCATGATCACAGACATACATCTAATGTAGCCATGATCACAAAGAGACATCTAATGTAGCCTTGATCAGAAACAGACATCTAATGTAGCCATGATTTAAAAACAGCCATCTAATGTAGCCATGAGCACAAACAGGCATCTAATTTAGCCATGATCATAGACATCTAATGTAGCCATGATCACAGATATCTAATGTAGCTATGATCACAGACAGAGACATCTAATGGAGCCATGATCACAGACATCTAATGTAGCCATTTTCACAGAAAGATATCTAATGTAGCCATGATCACGTACATCTAATGTAGCCATGATCACAGAAGACATCTAATGTAGCCGTGATTACAGACATCTAATTTAGCTATGATCACAAACAGACATCTAATGTAGTCATGATCACAAACAAACATATAATGTAGCCATGATCACAGACATCTAATGTAGCCATGATCACAGACAGACATCTAATGTAGCCATGATCACAAACAAACATATAATGTAGCCATGATCACAGACATCTAATGTAGCCATGATCACTGACAGACATCTATTGTAGCCATGATCACAAACAGACATCTAAAATAGCCATGATCACAAACAGACATCAAATGTAGCCATGATCACAAACAAACATCTAATGTAGCCATGATCACAAAGAGACATCTAATGTAGCCATGATCACAGACAGAGACATCTAATGTAGCCATGATCACAGACATCTAATGTAGCCATGATCACAGACAGAGACATCTAATGTAGCCATGATCACAGACATCGAATGTATCTTGCCATGATCACAAACAGACAGCTGATGTAGCCATTATCACAAACTAACATCTAATATAGCCATGATCACAGACATACATCTAATGTAGCCATGATCACAAACAGACATCTTATTGAGCTATGATCACAAACAGGCATATAATGTAGCCATGATCACAAAGAGACATCTAATTTAGCCATGATCAGAAACAGACATATAATGTAGCCATGATCATAGATATCTAATGTAGCCATGATCACAAACAGACATCTAATGTAGCCATGATCACAGATATCTAATGTAGCTATGATCACAGACAGAGACATCTAATGTAGCCATGATCACAGACATCTAATGTAGCCATGATCACAGACAGAGACATCTAATGTAGCCATGATCACAGACATCTAATGTAGCCATGATCACAGACAGACATCTAATGTAGCCATGATCACAGACATCTAAATAGCCATGATCACAGACAGACACATCTAATGTAGCCATGATTACAAACAGACATCTAATGTAGCCATGATCACAAAATAAATCTAATGTAGACATGATCACAGAAATCTAAGGTAGCCATGATCACAAACAGACATCTAATGTAGCCATGATCACAGACATCTAATGTAGCCATGATCACAGACAGAGACATCTAATTTAGCCATGCTCACAGACATCTAATATAGCCATGATCACAGACAGACATCTAATGTAGCCATGATTACAGACATCTTATATAGATATGATCACAGACAGACATCTAATGTAGCCATGATCACAGACATCTAATGTAGCCATGATCACAGACAGAGACATCTAATGTAGCCATGATCACAGACATCTAATGTAGCCATGATCACAGACAAACATCTAATGTAGCCATGATCACAGACATCTAAATAGCCATGATCACAGACAGACACATCTAATGTAGCCATGATTACAAACAGACATCTAATGTAGCCATGATCACAAAAGAAATCTAATGTAGACATGATCACAGAAATCTAATGTAGCCATGATCACAAACAGACATCTAATGTATTCATGATCACAGTCATCTAATGTAGCCATGATCACAAACAGAGACATCTAATTTAGCCATGATCACAGACATCTAATATAGCCATGATCACAGACAGACATCTAATGTAGCCATGATTACAGACATCTTATATAGATATGATCACAGACAGACATCTAATGTAGCCATGATCACAGACTTCTAATGTAGCCATGATCACAGACAGACATCTAATGTAGCCATGATCACAAACTGACATCTAATGTAGCCATGATCACAGACATCTATTGTAGCCATGATCACAGACAGACATCTAATGTAGCCATGATCACAGAATCTAATGTATGTAGCCATTATCAGAAAAAGACTTCTAATGTAGCCATGATCAGAAACAGACATCTAATTTGGCCATGATCACAGACAGACATCTAATGTAGCCATGATCACAGACTTCTAATGTAGCAATGATCACAGTCAGACATCTAATGTAGCCATGATCACAAACAAACATCTAATGTAGCCATGATCACAGAATCTAATGTATGTAGCCATTATCAGAAACAGACATCTAATGTAGCCATGATCAGAAACAGACATCTAATGTAGCCATGATCACAGAAATCTAATGTAGCCATGATCACAAACAGACATCTAATGTAGCCATGATCACAGACATCTAATGTAGCCATGATCACAGACAGAGACATCTAATGTAGCCATAATCACAGACAAATATCTAATGTAGCCAAGATCACAAACAGACATCTAATGTAGTAATTATTATAGACATCTAATGTAGCCATGATCACAGACAGACATCTAATATAGCCATGATCACAGACATCTAATGTAGCCATGATCACAGACAGACATCTAATGTAGCCATGATCACAGACATCTAATGTAGCCATGATCGCAAACAGACATGTAATGTAGCCATGATCACAGACATCTAATGTATGTAGCCATGATCAGAAACAGACATCTAATGAGGCCATGATCACAGACAGACATCTAATGTAGCCATTATCACAGACAGAGGCATCTAATGTAGCCATATCACATACATCTAATGTATGTAGCCAAGATCACAAAGAGACATTTAATGTAGCCATTATTAGAAACAGACATCTAATGTAGCCATGATCACAGACAGACATCTAATGTAGCCATGATCACAGACATCTAATGTAGCCATGATCGCAAACAGACATGTAATGTAGCCATGATCACAGACATCTAATGTATGTAGCCATGATCAGAAACAGACATCTAATGAGGCCATGATCACAGACAGACATCTAATGTAGCCATTATCACAGACAGAGATATCTAATGTAGCCATATCACATACATCTAATGTATGTAGCCAAGATCACAAAGAGACATCTAATGTAGCCATTATCAGAAACAGACATCTAATGTAGCCTTGATCACAGACAGAGACATCTAATGTAG